>MU380213.1:0-185818 GCA_022495085.1 Xylaria sp. FL1042
CTAAAAATATATTAACTATAAATATTATATTTTTATAGCTTAAACTATAATATAAAAATAGTTTAAATAATATATAAAAATAAATAATATTAAAAGATTTAAAATTAAAAAAGTTAGTTAAAAAAAGTTAGTTAATATTAATATATTTTTTACTTTTACGGTCGTAAAATTTAATTAAAAACGTTAGCGCTAAACTAAAAATAATATTAATTAAAAGGTTTAACCGCGTTAAATATAAATTTAATAAAAAATAATATTAAAAAAAAAAGCGCATAAAGCTATAAATAAATTAAATTAAAGCGTTAAAAATAGCTAGCAAAATTAATTAATTTTAAGTATAAAAATAAATAAAAGTTAAAAATAAGTAAAAGTTTATAATAAGCTATAAATAAGTTAAGACCTTTAGTTAATATAGCTTTAACTAATTTTTTTTTATTAAAAAACTTTTATAAAAAATTTAAAAAAATATAAGAAATTGCTTAAATTATTTGCAAATAATTAGCTTAATTAATAATCGTTTACTTGGTTTAATAAATAATCTAAATAATTTTTTTTTTTTTTGTTTTGTTTTGATTGGTTAAGTTACTTGCTAGTTAAGTTAAATATTACTTTGCTTGTGCGGAGCGCTGGCTGGTGTGTCTGCCCCATAGGTCGAACTTGGCACTATCAATAAAGATATAATATGATCTAGAGAGGACTTGATGAGGAGCGAGACGAGCTCCATCTCACTAAAAGTCCCTATAGACAGCCAATATTACAATTTCACGCCCCCATTCTCGATATGTAGCTCGACAGTGTCATCAGTCTCCAGCATCAGAGGCGGGATCATCGTATTATATAGCCGCCGGGGTACTCGATCATCTCCTTCATCCGCAATCTCCTCGCGGTCGCCAAACACCCACCACGCACCTCGAGGCTGCATACGTACGCGACACATGCCATCGGGCAGTCCCTTGAGTAACTTGCTGATGTCCACGTGCCTAACAAGCGTCTCACCAGCTCTGAGAGTCGCTAGATTTTCCAATTTTGGTCGTGTGTCAGCGCCCGAGACAGTCAAACCCCGACAGGGTCCCGGTTTCCGTACCCCGCGTATCACCTCATTCGTAGCTACGTCAACAACCTCAAGGCTGGAAACAGGCGCTGCCGAAGCTTTGTCAATGATACGAGGTTGCCAGTCATCAGCCCACTCTTCGGGCTGAAAGGGGCCCCATGGCATTAGAAAACGCTGCGTGCCGCGTGTTTGGATGGCGATGGACTGAGCTTGCGTATTCGATATCGATATCTCTAGAGTAGTTGCGCTGTCTGCATCATTGACACCTTCATCGTTCGGCCACAGTCGCATGTGCATCTCCACGTTCGGCGGAAAAGTCAGGCTCGGCACTACCTTGAAGCTCGCTTTCCCGCCTGAGCTTTTGCTGTTGATCAGCTTGGCTGATTCTGAAGCTTGTACAATGCATGCCTCATCAGTAGAAATGTGGTCGTCCTCGCTATAGGTCCACCACTTCACGCCAAGGTCTTCGCTAGCTAGTCGAATCGTATATGTTTTCCCAGGCTGTAACACGGAACCCAATTCGCTTTTGGGATCGATGTGATACTGGAAGATAGTCATATCTTCCCGCCAGTGTTTCGTTCTCCCGATTGGTGATGAGATGGTCAGGTACGTTCCACGTTCACTCTCAGGTGCTCCACGCTGGCCCGAAAGCTCAACCTTCGAACCCCGTTCACCCGCCTCGTGCTCCTCGTGAAGCGTAAGCAGCCCATTGGAGATAGCATATGGTACATCCAGAACCGAGTTCTTAGTGTGCAAAATGATATTCCTTGGCGCAACATCGTCCGGTGAACGGCGACAGAGACCAAAAACAATGCTGAAAGGGAGCTGTCCTGCGGCATCGAATACCCGGTACCGATTGTGAATTGCGGTGTGAATGCGTAGACGCTCCATGGTTGATCACCGCCAAGGTTAGAGAAAAAGGTTCGGCAACCTGACCAAGTGACAGAAATGCAGTTAAAGTTCGCCTGGTTATAGATGGGCAATGTGTCACGGGTTAGTCAGCTGACCGTTGATGGTTGCTTCTACAACACAAAAATCTCCAAGCTGGCTGGATATAATGTCGGCGTGCATAGATTGCCAGGTTCGTTCAGCTGTCATCTTGTCAAACTATTACTCCTGAGCTGACATCCGTAATCATGGGGTTATTTCAACTTTCATAGTTTCATCCGCAACCCCTCAAGCTAAAAAGGGGAAAGTCGGTGAAAAGCCGCTGTTAACTGGTTGAGCTGCACCCAAATCGATGTCAAGGCTTCGCAAAATCATTCCCTTTCGGCTAGGATCAGTATCACCTGAATTAAAAAAAAAAAAAAAAAAAAAAAAAGGAGAGAGAAAAAAACTTTCGAAATAAAGGTCCTAATTACTATCCAATAATACTCTTACATAATTATAATACCGATGTCGTTGCGCATCTCGACGATGTTACGATACGGGAGGTTTGATATCTCCTTAGATGGTGGCCAAGGACCGAATCCATGATCACGCCCACGCTTCCTTAAGCGTCTTAACAGAAGGAAAGGAACAGATATATAAAGCGAAGGGTCCTCCGTGTTGAAGAGAAGTCCTAACAGCATTCCACAGATCTCTAGCGATTCAATACAAGATCATATGGGACTCTTAAAACTCATCCAACAATGTCTTCGTCTAAATTTTTAGTTATGGCCCTTTCTGCCATCTCAGTGGTAGCCAATCCCATCCCGCTAGACCAGCCTACTCGAGTAGTCCCTCGAAGCCCTCCTACACCTTCTGCATATCCGTTAGGCGCCGCATGTGGCAACGAGTGGCAATATCTCAACTTCAAGCCGAACGACAACACGGACAAGGCTCACCTCCAGACACTTCACGACATCATCTGCAGCGGAGAGGTACGCGCCCTCGCTCGCGCGGGTGTAGATGCCGCTACCAAGACCAACGCCGTGTATAAACGCTATTTCCCCCTGACCGATGAAGAAGATGATTTCGAAGGCCATGTCATCTCCGTGTTGTCGAGAATTGCCGGCACCGACGGCATGATTGGGCAAGTTGTAGGAGCCTTCGTTGTGGACAACCTCGGTACGTCCTATAGCGAATGCTATTCCTGATATCGTTACGACTCTGAGAGATCCAAGCCGCTAATTTATGACTGTATATTTTCAGACTTTGCTGGGACCTGTGCCGCTAATGACTTGACCCTGGCGTATACGAACACAGACGATCTCGACGACCGCGAGAAGATTCACTTCTGCGACATCGCCTGGGCCAGGCCGAACACGCAGACACGCAGCACGCAGTGCAGCACGTTCGGCAACTTCCCAAGCACCAACATGGACACCTTCTCGCGCGTAGCGCTGCACGAAATGACGCATTACAGTACCGTGGGTCCGGACTCGGCCCTCAAGGAGCAGATCAGAGACGTGAAAAACGCGGACGGCTCCACGGCATACGATCCCCCGCGGGTCCACGGCCTTATCGATCCCGACCAGGATGATAATCCGGCACTCACGGAGATTAATGCGGATAGCTATGCGTGGATGTCCTTGGATGCGTGGATTAGCATGACCTGCTCCACCAACGCTGCCACGTATGACACATTCTTCCCGCAGAACCCGCCGGCGTATGAGCCCGACGATGATTCCGACGGCGACTAGGGCTAAGTGTCCACGAATGGTTCCTAAGAATCGGTAGGATCCTAGGGCCCTATAAAAGGGGGTTCACTATGTACAATCATTAATGTGGGCAACCCCCGGGGAAACTTGTCGTATTGTCCTTAGGTTTCTATTCAGTTCTGTAACTATCTAGAGGACTTCTCTTTTTGTATGGTGCCACGCTGGAATTAGCTGCAGGGGGGAAAGGTTTCGGATACGCTATTGTTGGTTGGGCAAATGTGGTATATTGATAACGAAAGCAGTGATTAAACAACGATTAATTATATACGTATGAAAATCAAATTGTTTGCCGCCGATAATGCCCGGGGAACATTTAACCGGTCCGTGGGCAGTTTCCACGATATTTTGATCCCTGGCTTTATTTGTAAACCAATGACGCCTTTCTCCAACCATATATCAGCTCGACCACAAAGAAAATATTACGAGTCGTGTTAGATAAGTCGATAGATGGCTCGAGGGAGCAGGTACAAGGGGATTATAATCGTGCCTGAACGCACCGCACCGTCAGGTTGTGTAGAAATACCTTCTCCTTCATGATGACCTTTGTTGCAATTAACGTTCTAAAAACCCAACCGATACTTGACGCCAATAGATACCTAAGTGACACCCGAGAGGCAGATTTCCCCTCAAACCCCTTGACCAAGTACCAATTGTCAGTGCCGGAGGCACGATACAGTGTAATACTCCTCAAAAATAAAATAAAACGAAAAGGTGTTCACATGCCTCAGTTGGAAAGGCCGAGCCATTTAAGCGCTTTGCGGCTGTTGGCCTTGCCAAGGCCGTTCTGGCGACTCCAGAGCGGCATGTACTTCCGTTCTTCAGCCCAGAATCCATTATCTTCCTCTTCGCCATCGAATTCATGATATGGTACCGCATCTTCAGTTTCGGCGTCTCCCGCTACGGTAAATGCAGCGGCTTCATGACCTAAAAGGTGCTTCAATTTATTGCGTTGGCTATGCGCGCTCCTTGGCGCTCTAGGGGTGCGTGCGGCCGAGTTGCTGCGGAATGTAGATGCCTTGGACGGTTTGATTGGTGTTATGGGTTGTTGCCTTGATGCCGGTAAATCTGCGTATGTTCCACTTGAAACATAATTTGACCGTGTGCCTTGTTGATGAGATTGCTGCTGCTGTTCATCCTCTGGCGGTTGTGCGAAGCCGAGGAGTACTGCCGCCCTGAACAAAGGTGCGTACTGTTCCTTCGGATGCATGAATGGCGAGGACGAGAGAGGGTGGTCATGGGGATTGCTCTTCCAATTAGCCACTGTTACAGCTTCAGGAATGTAAAAGTCCGATATGTCGATTAGTATCTTCCAAACTGTAGAGATGAACGTCGCGATCTCAGACTCCCCTGCCGTTGATGTGAGGATGAAATTTGCTTTAGAAAAAGAGGGCTGTGACATGCACGTCTGCTCAGAAGTTTCCAATTTTGGCATATAAACTTTCGGAGATAGAAGTGTTGCGCTAATCCCCCGGTTAGGTGAAGAAGTGGGTGAACTTGAGACCGTGTATGACGACTGTTTCCTGTACTCTCTGTATGATTTCGGGTCACTGGTTTCGGCATCAATTATGCCCGCTATTTTCAGTAAATCCACGCCAATAAGACGCTGCAATGATAAAACAGTTGATAGATATTCCGTGGGATATTCGAGCAATAGAAATCGGGTAGTAGAGTGAGCTGCTATATATGTCTCAAGATGCGGTATAATAAGTGTTGCAAGGAGCACAGGGTTGGAGAACGGATTGTCTTGCGTTTGATTGGCTAGAGGTTGTGACGTGAAAGCTTGCATAGCATTGGCAATGAGATATCTTGTTAAGGTCAGCGCTAAGAATCAATTTGGATTCTCCATCATCGACTTACCTCAAATCAAGTCTGCCACTCCGGGACGAGCCATCGGCGTCTCTCCCTAGCTTCTCTAAAGAGCCACCAATGGAACTAAGAAGCCCATTACTCGCACTTTTCTGCGCTCCTATAGCAAGGATCAAGTCAATCTTCCGTGTTGCATTTGAATCTTTAGACGGCGTCTCCCGAAATACTGGTCGCCAGAAGCTGCTAAGCTCAGGTAGTAGTGGAAAGCTGAATTGATGATATCCAATATTCTCAGGTGGAAAGTAAACGTTGAGGATGGACCTCAGTGCATTTTGAATACATATAGCCGTTTTGCACTCTTTAGTGTCGAAGTCATGGAAAAGCTTATTGGGCAGGCTATCAGTTCTGGGCGGCGGCGTCTGGGCAGGAGTGGGCGGGGTTGAAATGACGATCGTATCTCGAGGTCGGCTACTAACGTCTTGTGATGATAGAATATCGGTATTGGTTCGACCCAAAGAGTTCCCGTGTGATCCAAAAAGGTCATAATCATCAGCACTGTAAACTGGTGTTGCCTCTCGAGTAGCTTTCTGGCTGTATAAGGCATCATTTTCGGTTGGATTTCCCGCTGAGATTCTCGATGTAGGAGTCAAGAGTTGGTTCATGCTCCCCTTCAATTCTGCGAGCAGAGGTGACATAGAAATTTGGGATATGCCATTTTGACAAGCCTGAATCATAGCTCCTAGCTGAGGATCACTCTCCTCGCCATTGAAATGTATGACTAAGTCTTCAGTCATTGGCAGAACTGTTTGGAACAGCGCTTTGGCATCGGGTTCGAAATCGTTCCCCAAATTGAGAAACGAACCAGCGTCCTCTATCGTCGTCTCTGGCACGTTCGGGGTAGGATCGGTTAGGGTATGTTGGTGCGCATCGTTCTTCTCCTCCTCTATACTGTAGCTGACAAATGATACTGACCGCCTTGCCCCTTCGATGTCTAGAGTTAGGGGAGGAGGCAACCCTTTTCTCACTATAGCCCTGTTCGGTCTAACGAAAGTTGGGTATGTATCGTTATAAAAATTTGATCGAAGAACTGGCTTGTGGGGCGAGCTGTTGTCTTCCTCATGCGTCTTGCTCTGCACATGCTCCTCAAGCCTGGCTAAAGTAGACTGTGGGAAGTTGCAAAGTGAAATATCTTGATTTCGGATGGCAGTTGCATATATCCGGTCTACCGACCTAAGTCGTCTATGATGTGGTCGCATTGGGGACCGGATGTCAACGATGCGAGCTTCACCTAGCAGAACCGGACTGCTGGGCATTGACTCGATTGTGGCATGAGGCGGGCCAACAGCACTTGTTGGTCTTAAAGGGTCATACGAATAGACTTCACTAGCACAACTTGGTGATTGTGGCACAACGCTGGTGTCTCTTGGTTGGTCTCCGCCTGCTGCCATGGCCGGCCAGTTTTCACCTTCCAGGTGAGCTTGCTCGTTGCTTTCAGTTGGACCAAACAAATAAAAGGGGCCTACATCTTGTAGCTGGTCTACCACGGGCAAAGCGGGTACGCTAATGCTACGAGGTCGAACTGCGGCTGTGAAATCGAATTCGTCGTATTCTTGTAAGAAAGAAGTTTCAAGATACAAGGCGTCGGCAGCTCTCATCGCCTTTGAGTTTGGGTCGTCTAGAATGTCGTTGTCTTGCTCATCTACATCCGTTGTAGCATCCCCCCTTGAAGTCGTTCCAGGTGTTTGGTCTGGTCTGCTTTGTCGCTGGAGACCAGCAATCCCATGTTGAATGAGTTGATTAAATATGGCTTCTGCCTTGATAGTATCCCCATTTGTCTGGTGTTTGCCGATGGCGGAGATACAGCTCATCCTTGCAGAGATGGTACCTCCATTCATAAACACTAGTCGCTTGTTATCCGACGTAGATTCCCGCAGGAAGGTGCGGGCCATTTCCGTCCGAGCATGACATGCCTCATGCGTCCTAAGAATTAGTGATCGAGCATCGAATCGTGAATCTGCATCGCTTTCCTTGATAAAATATTGAAACGTTGGTAGTATTAACAGCTTTGATGAGTTTGGAAGTAGGCGAAGTTGTGTTGATATGCTATCTTGGGGGCCCTCGAAAGCTACCAAACTCCCGTGGTACTCGGATTTCTCAACTGTTATGTTTGTCATGATGAAATGTCAAAACTCTATTTGACTTGATGTAAAAAATCCTAATCGAACAAGGAAGGCCACGAGGGCTATGGTATTTCGCCCTATTGGAGCCAGCCACCAATGATGATTGATTTGGACGAGATTCTGATGGTATCAGCGCTCAGAGTTGATTATGGAATGGAACAGCAGTAGCTTGTAATAGAAGATGGTATCGAAGAGCAAGTCCGGCTAAGGAGGAAGAACAACTTGGGAAATACCAGGTAGGTATATGAGAATCTAGAAGGGCATGATAATATAGTGCAGACAGTGATGTCTAGCCTAAAGCCAGAGAATGGCAGGGTTTAAAGAATTACCACGTGTGTATGGCAGTTCAAGGCTTGATATTGGGAAACATTTCTGGGAATAGGTACTACGGATAAAGTCCAATGAAACAGGGAACATGGCACGAAAACTTCAGTGACGCCACAACAGGAAAGGAAGAAAAGAAAAAAAGGTACCTTCACATCATGCCCCATGCAACATATAACAATAATGGATATGAGAGAGAGAGAAAATGGACCAAGACAGTGGGTGTCATCTGTCTAAGCTCGTGTACTAGCAGGGCTCATGCAAGCTTCCCGTGCACTAATTTGATGCTGGGAACCCGATACCTCTAGGCACGGTGTGCAGCAGTAGCTCGTTCAATCTTGATTACTTTTGTTTTCTCTGGCATCACGCCGTGCACTGTTGGCGGGACGGGTAGAAGCATGAGAGAATGAATACCTGCCTGCCTAGTATAGACTGACTGCATAGTACCGGTACAGTACTGGGTAATGTGGATCATTGCCTAGTAGGTAGCAGATAGCCTTTGTGGATGGCGATGGCGCCGGCGTCCCCAGTGGGGAAGAAGGAAGCCGGCTGGAGTGAGCCGTGCCGACTAGACTGAGGTCGCAATAGGTGGGATCTAGACAGCCCACAACAGAGATGAGCACAGATGAGCAGGTGCGTAGGTGCCCAGCAACCTGGTAGGTCGGCCGGAAATTGGAATTGCCTCGCTGGCAAAGGCGCTGCTTCAGCTTTGGCGCCCAACGGCGGGAGCACATCTCGCACCTCCTCAGCTTCTCCCACGGGCGAGCATCATGTGGACTCTGACGGCGTCCAATGCGAGGCGCCGGCACAACACACGACTGGGCTACTTACCGCTGGGATTGCTGACCACGGACTAGGTTGATGTGCCCAAGTCAGACCCAAGCGTCGGGGTTTGGATCTGACTGCATGATTGGCCGGTTGCTCAACAGAAGGATGCGATGGGAGAGAGAGGGTGTGGGTGGTGAGAGAAACAAGGCATGCCAGTAGTGTAGATAAGGTACGCGTATGGTGTATAGTGTATATAGTGGAGCATGCCTTGGTACCTTACAGCGATAGATAGGTAGGATGTAGGCAAGAAACATCTGCGTGCCTACCTACTGTAGGTAGGATGTGTAGTGTAGAGACGGTTGGATGGATGTGAAACGTGAAAGGCTGGTTTGGCCCGACCCGATGATTATTGTTCACCTACACTACTAAACCTCTATACTAATAATCCTACAGGCTGCCTACCTTACCTTACCTAGGTAGGTAGTATAGATAGTACCTACCTACCTACCTAGCTCATATTACCAAATAATACCTTTCTACTCACCGACTAGTACAGTGCCTTAAGTACCTATCCTTTCAACTCGCATATGCATGTTGTTGGGCTCCATCAACATTGCATACTACCAGCTGTCTGAGGCCTATTCAGTATAATGCCAATTTGGATACCTGCAGATCTAGGCATTTTGCGAGACCGGTCGTTGGCTTCAGAGGGCTATTTCCTTTTTGTAATTGGTCTCTTGGCACCTAACCTAGCTCCCGGGAGTGACACACGCTACACATCTACTACCTAATATACACTAGCTCCAGCCAGTGCCTTCTGGGCGCTAACGACGTGGGCAATAGGTAAGTAATAAGTGCATCCTGTACTCCGTAGTATAAAGAAGAACACGGTCGTGCTAGGGCTGTAAGAGGGAATTATTAAGCCTATGGTTTTTTTAAATTGAAATCAAGAGTTGACACAGTAGGGTTGTTTGTATGATGGCAGAAGAACCATGTTTTCCTTGTTGTTCGTCAGAATGCAGGCCCACGTCCACCTACTATATACACTACAGTGTCATCAATATATACAGAATACCTGAAGTACTGCCCTGATCTCAGGTACACACGGCTATATATAGTAGAAGCAGGGATGTGGGTAGATTGGCAATGACATCGCCGTCTTCGCGAGATCGGACGACGCTATCCTCTAAGGTAGCTTGGAACTTCATACTGCTGCGATGTCGAATATATCAACCATCCAAGGAATAAACGACGATCTAACCTTAGTGTCCGGTCAGGTGGTTTGTTGCGTCGGATCCAACACTAGCATACTACTGTAGTAGCATGGGTTCCCCCACTTCGCATCGGAATCACCAATATCAACAAACGGGAAGAGCTAACAAAAACAAGCAAGCTATCTACTGTAGGTCCACTACAAGCATCTAGTGTAGCAGTCACCGGATAGCGGGAATGGAGATGGAGATGGCCGAATAGCTGGTCGACCTTGGAAGATTTTGTGGAAATCTTTGTCGGATCAACATCGAGCAACGTGAGTCGATAACTGTACTCAGTAGTCAAGTATACACGAGAAACGTCAGACATGCTACCCGAGCCAGACACGACGGCGGGTGCCGTGTTGCGCAAACTGCTTGAACGACAATACCAAGCTTCATATGGCGTGAGAGATCCTTGTTGCTCTCTGATATACGACATAATATACTACATAGTACGGCTGACAGCCGCATGGAATATCCGCTTCTCGGTGCAACCCTCACACTCTGTGCCTGGGAGGTAGGGGAGAGAGTTCGTCCACACAGCTGGGCACCCATGCGACGACCCGACGCGCTGGACGAAAAACGTGGTGATGGTGCATGATGATTGCTCTTCAAACGAAACAGGAGTCGAATACTACCCACCGACACGTGTATGTTGTGCCATCTAGTATAAGTGAAGCAACTCGAGCCATACCAATGATATGAAATGCAATGCTTCATGTTGCTCATAAGCAGGTACGCTGTGCCTGAACCCCTCCTCCGCCACCTTAATATTAGCGGGTGCGTTACACTAACGGATCTCCCGGTTTTCGCAACACCAGACACAACTTATAGAGATTTGGTATACCGGTAGAACTATGTACCAAATAAGATGCCGCGAAGGAAACATGGCGATCAGCGA
Source organism: Xylaria sp. FL1042 (assembly GCA_022495085.1). Classification (NCBI taxonomy): domain Eukaryota; kingdom Fungi; phylum Ascomycota; class Sordariomycetes; order Xylariales; family Xylariaceae; genus Xylaria; species Xylaria sp. FL1042. Next base: position 10,926 of record MU380213.1, read on the forward strand.
CAACGGTATAATACTATGCCTCTTGAGCCTTCAGCTAAAGTATATTTTAGGAATAAGTAACACAGCCATATTTCCCGCCCACAAGTACCGTAGCATCCATTTAAACTCTTCAATATTTAATCTACAGTAGGTATGCAAAACATTACTGAGTAGGATCCTATATCTATACGGGATACTCCGTACAAAGTACAGTGCTGTCGAAAGTAATGATGTGAAATGAAGAGGCCCCCCAGCTCTGCCACCCCAGGTCGCCGATCAGCAAAGAAAATCAATCCACAGCACCATCTCGGAGGCTGACTATGGATCGACTGCGAACTCCCCCAGCTCGCCAGCGTCCCGGTCGATTGATTAATCAGAACCTGTAGGTAATCTGTACCTGACTAGTCTTCAGGACCCTGCTCCACAGCCTTAGGATCGACAAAGGATCTTTTATTGCAGCAATCACATTGTCATCACCAACATTTCCTAGGGGTCGAACCGTGGTGTTGGGAAAGAGGGGTTGGGTTTGACATCTCCATCATAGTCAATGGTTCTGACTCAAGTGAATCAGGCCTGCCCCCCCCTTCTTCCCCTTCTATATGTATTGTCCTCTTCATCATCAGATGGCGCCCGCTTTGTCGCGCGAGACCCAAGATAAAACACATGATAATAATCTCTCAGATTATGTGGTAAAACGCCGACAAGCCAGGGGCGCCTGTTCGGATCTTCTGGCGTCCAGTAGAGAACGGAAAGGTCCTGCAGGACATGCCATGGCCACCCACCCCCGCAGTTCTCGGTATCGTCATCAGCCAATCGGGCGTATATAGTCAGCCATAAGCACAGCTGCGAGGGAAAAGGTACATTACTCACCATGCATCAGTCGCAAAAGAAATCCCCTGCAGAATACTGTCGTTAAAGCATGCGGTACTACATACTAAGTTTTATTCACCTCGCTCTTCGCGTGGCGGTGTAGATCGTCGCAGGCAATACCTGCCTTCATCATGACTCTTTTCCCCTTGCGTGTGGCTTGATCCCACGGGTCTTCAGAGACAGCCATGGCTTTTACGTGCCGAAGCAATGGCGCAAGAGGCGCGAACCGGTTTGCGCCGACCATCATCATGTCTCAAACTTAGTGTGCATGGCTAGTGGTCTCTTTGGAACTAAGTTGACGCGCGACACGCGAATGAGCGAGCACGTGCACCCCCAGACTGCCATGAGGGTGATGGCACGCATGCAAGGGATCATTGTTAGGTCTTACCTAGGTGATGGGATGCGAAACCGCACGCAAAACGGCGAGGTGCGCCGAGGTCTCTTGTGTCAGCCTGAGGCGAGATGTCTTGCTTGGGTAGTAAGTCCGCTCTTTGACACCGCGGTGGCGCTGTTGTGAGTCGGGATTACACCCCACACCAGATTGTTCACCTTGCCAAGGGCTCTCGGTCACGATCGCCCTACGAGGCCTAGTTCTTTTAACACAGGATGCATCTTATACTAGGATGCCATATCTTCGTTCACTGCCTGTCGCATCAGCATCCTCGAGAAACAGAGCAAGCCTCTGCTGGTGGCACTCGCCCTTCATATAGGACTCGGCCTTAGCAAGTTGTTTCGCTATTTAAGTGCTTACACGCAAATATCGTCATCGTCGTCGTTGTTGCCGGCACCGGCGCACTTCCAAACAATTCTACTTGAGATTTCTTTAATCTAATAATACATCAGTCCATAGTATTGTCCCCGGAAACAGGTTCCTTGCACCTTTAAAGTAATCCAACGAGATGTAATTCAGTATTGCTACCCAGTATCACCCTAAGCTTAATTTCCTACTTGATGATACAGGTGAAATTGGCGTTTGCTTGCGATGGTACTAAGTAGATAGCAATTGGGTTGGGTTCCTTTAGTTATTCTATGAAATCCGTTATGATGGTCAATTGTCATCGGGTAGATAGGTCGTTGCGAGGGTCACAAGGCTTGCAAGTACGCCGGCAGCGTCTCATATATGACTAGCTACATATTTACGTGCAAGCCAAAGGTGACAGCGGTCTAATATATATGATAAGTAGATTTAACTCCTTAGCTACTATGAACGGAGAGATCTGTACCAAGCAGACTACCTGGGTAGCATCATAATGCTTGAAATTACCTAATGAACTTGCTGGAAATTTATAAAAATATTTATCTAGAGGCACAGAGCTTTGCAAGCTTGCAGGACACCTAGAGCTCATGCCTGCTATTTGATATTCTGGAGAGCAACAGCAACCTACGTACCTGGGTAGGTAGGTACCTACCTAACATAAGGTATTCAGGCGTTTGTTTGCATTAGGTACTTGAGTACCTACCTTTTCTGGAGGGCATTCACACGTAACTGCCTAAGTATGTACCATCACCGTCCAAGGCACCTCGCAGTACAGCGCACCTTCCAACATCAATGCAATCAACCCAAGCCTCTTTCTCTTGGCCTCTACTACTTTCTTTCACCTTTTCGTACCAAGAAGAAATCGAGGACAGCCTTTTCACAACCTCAAAGCCATGGACAGCCTCGAAGAGCCCGCGTGGTCGTCCGTAGACGACGAGAGTTTGGATCTCATTCTTTCTCTCCAGGGTGAGGACGCAAGTCAAGTTAGAGCTACCTCCAAGGGAAAGCAAGTCGAGGGGACCTTGTCGGACGCCGACCTTGCTTTGCAACTCTACACTATGGAGCTAGATCGAGCAACCGTGTTCGTCTCGGATCGAAGAATGGCAAAGAGCGTGCAAGGTGCAGTACAGACAGATACAACTGTTCTCCTTGAATCCGACTGGCAGGAGAGGGTGGCGCAATGTGACCGGGAGATTGCTACAGCTCAGTCTGCAGGACGGTCACAAAGACAGATTCAGATGCCTACCATCGATAAACTCTCGGCGGCCGAGTTGCAGACGTGGGAAACGCTCACGTCCAAGTATATCGTTGGAATTGATGAGACGAAGAGCGATGACTCGTGCTATAATTGCACTGACACGACATCGAGCGAGACAGATTGGCAGCCGGAGAGCTCGTCCTGGGCCGCGTCGCGCGCACAAAAAAAGTCACCCCGCCGACCGTGTATCGCTTGTGCGGACATCAAGGACGTTGCGGACTTAGCTCGAGCACCTTGCAAGCACGATTACTGCGCCGAGTGTTTAGAGAATCTCTTCCGAAGCGCCATGTTAGACGAGAGCTTGTTTCCGCCACGTTGCTGTCGCCAGGACATTCCCATCGAGGAGAATCGGCTGTTCTTGAGTAACAACTTAGTTGAGCAATTTGCGCAAAAATCTATTGAGTTAGCCACGCCAAATAGGACATACTGCCATCAACCAACCTGCTCAGCATTCATTCCACCGTTGATGATCAAGGACGGAGCTGCTCAGTGCCCCGAATGCAAGGCTCAAACGTGCGAAACCTGCAAGGGAGGCACACATGAGGGTGACTGCCCCTCTGATACCGGACTCCAAGAAGTTCTTGAAATCGCTCGCCAGGAGAAATGGCAACGCTGCCCAGAATGTTTTACCATGATTGAGCTCAATACAGGCTGTTTTCACATGACGCGAGTACTCCTCAGACTTGTGAAACGAGGGCTCTGCTAATATTGCCAACAGGTGCAAGTGCCGAGCTCAATTCTGTTACTTGTGCGCAGCACAATGGAAAACTTGTGGATGCGAACATTGGGACGAAGCCCGACTTTACGATAGGGCAGAGATGATCTATGATCGGAACCCAGAAGATGAGCGTGTGCATGATGGACCTGCAAACCCCGCGAACCCTCAACCTACAGCTGCACAGCATCGTACCGCTGGAATTGAAAGAATCATGGAGCACTTAGTGCAGAATCATGAGTGCGATCACTTGCGCTGGATTAGTCACAGAGGACCACGAAAATGTGAGGAATGCGGTGATCAGATGCCCCTGTTCATTTATGAGTGCTGCAATTGTAGCATCATAGCATGTCGCCGATGTCGCTTCAACCGCTTGTGAGTGGTTCCCAGGCCTATCCGCGGCGGGATCTATTTCGATCAGAACTTGCGCTTGGTGGCGAGGTTACCCGTGCCATTGCGCGAGAATGCTTCGACAAAAAGGAGATAAAAGTTGTGATTAGAATTAGAGGTGACGATAGGATGCCCACTCCATACTGTATACTGCCTAGGCTAGGTACATAATCGGAAATTTCCTGACGTGGCCTGGTGGAATATAGCACTGAGATTCTACAAGGATGGCAATAGATAAAATACGGGATGATAATAGATAGAATATGGTCGCTGGCTCGGAAAGTTTACATCGCCGAGATGTCTACTGCATATGGCAAAACTAGCCAGTAATAGGAATATCTTAATCAGGAAATGCAACCTGCTTACGGTGGCTTTCCAATGCCGACAACTTTAGATCACATGCGGCCAAGTTACGCAGTAAAGAGAGTTATTGACGAGCTTACTGAATTGGGCTAGGGTCGTCCAGGCATCATGTAGAATGTCCCCGGTTGGTAATCTGAAGCAAAGCTATGTAACGGGCACTTTTGGGTGACCGGAGCAATTATCTGTCCATCAACGAAGGCTCGAGAGTATTACCTACCTGATCATGACATTGCGTCAGCTTCCCGCAGCCTGTGCCGATAAGATGGTCTGTGGTATAAAACAAATGATGTATGATGAGCAGAGACGCCACCTCTTTCTTACTGCATATATATCCATGCCTACTCCATGAGACACCATAGGAATAAAGTAAGGTATCATATTGAAAAAGAAAAGGGAGTAGTATCGTCATCAATAAATAAAAATGGCTTCAGCAAAAGAAGGGTCTATCTTCGTCACTGGTTCCAATGGCGGCCTAGGCTCAGCAATCGTCCAACGTATTGTCGACACCCCCTCGCTCGCGAAGACCTATCATGGCCTGTACACGGTCCGCAATACGGAGAAAGGGGCCGCTGCCGTGCAGAGCGTGCTGCGGAAGGCCGGGTCGGCAGGGCACTCCTATGATCTTGTGCCCCTCGACCTCTCCAGTCTCGCTAGCACGCGCAAGGCCGCTGAGGATATCAACAGGCGCGTCGCCGACGGCCAGATACCGCCTATCCGAGCCCTCATCCTCAATGCTGCGTGGCAGGAATACACGACGCACACGATGACTAATGATGGGTTCGACATGACGTTCCAGGCGAACCATCTCTCTCATTTTCTCCTTACGCTGCTCTTGCTGAAGAGCATGGATAAGAAGCATGGCAGGGTAGTCGTCTTGGGGAGCTGGTCGCATGAGTAAGCCTTCTCCACCCCTTTTTATCATTTTTAGGAGATGAGACATGGTACTGATGATGTTTTTTGGGAATTAGCACATCTGATAAGCGGAATACCGTCCCTGGCATCCTCTGCGCCTACGAGGACGAGAAGTGGAACCTCATCTTCAAGGAGCCTGTTGACACGGAACCGCTTGCCCGGGGTAGATGGAGCACGCCTGATGATGAACCGGGCAGCGGCAATACGGGTTACCGACGGTACGGCGCGTCGAAGCTGTGCGAGATCATGTTCATGTAAGCGGAACTATCCTATCCTCTCATCTTTCCTTACCTCTTCCCTCTCCCTCTCCCTCTCCCACTCTCGCTATCGTCTAACCATTCACCCCAGGCGTGAGCTCGCAAAGCGCCTAAGAACAGACCCCGAACTATCATCCATCGCAGCCCTCGCCGTCGACCCAGGCGCAATGCCAACGAGTCTAACCCGCCGCACGACGAGCAAGGTGCTCAAGGCGGCGAGCGTCGTCGCGGGGCCCCTGATGTCCCTCATGTCGCGGTTCTCGGCGCCCAACGGGCACTACCGCACGACGGCGCAGTCGGCCCACGACGTCGTCACTGCCGCCTTCGATACGGAGAAGCTGGGTGAGAAGCCTGATGGCATCTATATGAATGGCTCCGAGATCGCGGATGTGGGGCCCGAGGCAAAGGATGAGAAGAAGTGTGAGCGCGTCTGGAGGGATTCTATTGGGTTTGCGAAGGTTAAGGAGGGGGATACTGTCTTGGCTAATTGGCGTTGATGGGACATAGAGCTAGCTAGCTAGGCTTTTGACTATGTGTGTAGACGTTGTTTGTTAGGCGTTGTGGTAACGTGTTACAATATTCTTTGATATCCAATGTGTTTGTTGTCTGTCTCCTGAACCTTGTAATGATAGTGTGAACTCCAGGTGGCCGCTCTATTGTTCTTTTCATTAGTTTACTATAGCTAGTTAGGCACCTTAACCATAACCACCTAACCTACGATCATCAGGAACGACGTATATACTAGGCTACGGCGTTAGCAGTTCAATTCCGTTTTTACTATATAGGCAGTCTAACTTGACGTGGAGGCCCTAGGGGTGGTCAGCAAGTGGCTGCTCGACTAAACCGTTCCTCCGAGGCGCTGACGCCAGCTTGCTAAGATACGAGTCCCAGAACACTGCACATCATGAGATCAAGTGCTTATGCATAATAATTATAGCGCACCGCTAAAATCAGCCCACGACCTTTAAGATACAAGCCTGGGTAGCCCGGGTCAGCTCATAGCTTACATCAAACAATACTTAGTTTAAGCTACTACGTACGTAGTATGGGCATTGTTACAATGGTTTGGCGAGAAGAAGATATCACTCATTGTGTGAGGTGACATGATGGGTTCGGTAATAGGGGTGCTGACGAGATACTTAGGCAGTTAATACCAGGCTAGGTCAAAGTCACGACAGGCGAGGATTAGTCGAAGCGCTATCAACACTAGGGATATATGCATTCTGGCAGTTAACACATTATCTTCGGGGCTAATCTTCCAGGTCCTCCATCATCGCAGCAAGTTCAGCCTCTTCTTCTTTAGTAATCAAGCTTTCGCCCGCTTCAGCAGCATCTTCCTTCTTAATTCCGTTCGCTTTCTCGTTTCGCTCCTTGTTGATTCTGTCAAGCTCGTTCTTGTGAAGCGACCACTTGCGGACGGTCCCATCAATAGATACAGATGCCACTAGATCACCCCCGGCTAAAATCACGAGGTCTGTCACTTCGTTGTAGTGACCCTCAAGAGGGCAATATAGCTTTCCAGTTGTGCGATCCCATACTTTAACGTCTTCGTCCCGCCCAGCTGTGATTATCCATTGGTCCGTCACAGCAACGGCCCTTACATGGCTGCCGTGTTTGATAGTGTCTTCTGTCGCAAACCCTTTTTGTCGCGAAAGACACTTCGCTGTGCCATCGCCGCTTGACGTCCACAGATCCACTTCCTCGCCTTCTATATCGAAGTAGAGTTTATACACCGTGGTTTCATGTTCTAGAATACTATGACGCACGGAATTCGGCTCATTAGGTGACGCTTCTTTTATCTGCTCAACTGTACTGGCGGTTATACGCCAACGTCGAATATGAGGGTCACTGCTGGCGCTGACGAGGACGATGGTGTCGGGCGTAGATTCTAAGGGGTCGACCGCCAGATTCTGAAGTGCCATCATGGAAACGGTTTGGTCTTGAATCACGTGGATATGAGACCCCGTCTCGATATCCCAGACTATTATCTTCTTGTCTGCGCCGCCGCTGATCAGGCAGTCCTTTGATCCAATCTTTGCGCATGTAATGGCCTTGACAAAGTCCGTATGACCGCTATATTTGCGACCAGGTGTTTTAGTCTCTAGATCCCAAGACCATATGTCTTTGTCCCAGGACCCAGCGAAAACTGTGCAGTTTTCCGACCCGCCGACCGCAACACAGGTGACGGGCGCGGATGGACCCTTGAATACCTGTTTTGCTTCTCCTGACTGAAGCAGTTCAGCATTTCCTCTAACATGGACTTTGGCGATACTGTACACTTACGTCCAAATCCACTCTACGAACGGAACCAGTGGATTCTGCTATCAGTAGAGAATTAGAAGCTGAAGGATGTCGAACGGCGGCTAGCAACTTCGACTTAAGCACAATGGGGTCGCCATCTTTGTTGCTCGCTTTCGTAGCGCGCCTCTCCGTCTGGGCCTGCTCGGCACTAGGAAACCGGAGTTAGCATAACCTGACACTTAATTACATGCTAGTGAGCACTTACTCGGTTTGAAAATAATGTCCTGTAGAGCTTCCCTGACGCATGGTGTCTGAAGGGCGAGGGTCTTGGAAAGGTATAGCCTGGGTTCACAAGAAAATCTTATGTGTACTAGAATTGCCCGTGAAGAAGGGTGGAATTCTCTCAATTTATCCGATACGATTAAACTTTCTTTACTGCCCCGAGTCAATAAAATAGAATTAATCAGCCGAATTATCCTATTTATCTGCCTAGAACGCTCTCTTGACGGATACCTAACTCATGACAAGCAAGTGAGTTGCTATGATCTATGGTACACTGTTATAAATCAACACCCCACCAATAGTTAATGGATAGGGGACCTACTGCGCACAGTTGACAGCTGCGGACAAGTGACAGAGAGTGTGGTATCCACGAGCTGCCGGTACATAGGTACCAACAAGGAGGGGCGGTATCTATCTCCCTTAGGGCACTTTAATTGATTAAACGCGTCTCCACGCGCCCGGAGTCGCGTCTCCTCCATACTAATTTGTATACAACATCCGAGAATGACGACGAATTCGAACACCCAATTGACGACATAGCGATTGACCTGCTTCGTTTTTTCGTAGAGACCTGGATGGTAATTCTCAGTCCGTCGTATATCGTAAACCACTTTCAGTATGGCGTCAACAGTGCCTCCTCGCCCACGTGCACGGCCAGCGCACACTCAAGGCTCTACACACTGCGCTTACACGCCCGATGGCTCGAAGCTGGTCACGGTCGGCTCGAACAACACGATCCGCCTATACAAGACCGGCTTCGACGGCGAGCCCATCAATATCGATGATTGCCAAGAGCAGAATCTCAGCGTCGCCGCGTCAGACGAGTTTTTCGTTGTAGGGTCCGAAGACGGCACCCTCAGCTTATACTCGATTCCCAACGCTGCCTTCGACAAATATCTCCTTCGAACCTCGCTCCCCATCAGAGATGTCGCCTTATCTCCAGACTCCAAATGGTGTGCCGTGGCAAGCGATGAGCTGACCGTCAAGCTTGTTCGAACCGACGACAATACCAAGCTAAGACACCTTCGAGCCCACAATAAGCCTACCAAGCACCTAGCATTCGATACCAAAGGAGAGACCGTATCGTTGGCCTGCACGGACGGCATAGTCTATGTCTATGATCTTGGTAGCGAGGACACAGACGACCCCGAGTTGATTAGAAGGGTAGACGGCGTCATTGGTGCTCAGGATACGGAATCAGAAATCAGCACCGAGATCGCTTGGCATCCTGACGGCCGCGCCTTTGCTGTTCCGACCCCGACAAGGGATATTCAGGTGGTTTCGAAGAATGATTGGGAGAAACAACGCGCATTCTCAAACGGACATACTGGTGAAATCACTGCTCTGGCATGGTCTCCAAATGGAGCTATGCTGGCATCAGCCGCCAAGGATAAGAAAATATTGATCTGGGATACCAAGACGCAGGCCGTCATATCCCGGCATGACTTTGCAAACGTCATGGATATCGCATGGCACCCAACTAAGAACATAGTGTCTTTCACAAACTCGGATGGCGAGGTGTATATTCATCCCGACTTTGTTCCTGAACAGCATACCGCGCTGTTGAAATTGTCGACACAGCCGGCTCCTTTCATTCACGACCCCCTGTCTGAGATCTCCACAAATGTTAGACGACCGGAAGCCAATGGCTTCAAGCCCATGGTCTCTCGCCCTCGCAGAGATTCAGCTGGTAGTTATGATTCACTTATGGACGGTCCTCTACCAGAGGACGAGGATTTTGTTGTTGATGATGACGGCGCCGGCTACGTGATCAACAGCAATGGGAAGCGAGTGCATGACGGTGTTGATGTTTTTGGCGAGCCCTTGAGTAAACGCCGCAATGTTGAGATTGAATACCATGAAGCCTTTCAGCCTGGATCAACACCATGGCGTGGCAACAGAAAATATCTATGTCTAAATCTGATCGGCTTTGTATGGACTGTAGACCAAGACGGACACAACACCGTCACGGTTGAATTCTATGACCATGAATTCCACAGAGATTTCCATTTCACCGATACATTCCTATACGATAAAGCCTGCTTAACAGAGACTGGCGTGGCCTTCTCTTGCCCACCAGCTGACAATGCGCCAGCTACAATCTTCTATCGGCCTCATGAAACCTGGACGCATCGCACCGACTGGAAGACACAGCTACCCAAGGGAGAAGCCGTTCTCGCTATGTCACTCAGCGACTCGTTCATAACTGTCACCACGACGGCCAACTACGTGCGAGTTTATACGCTCTTTGGCATACCCTACAAAGTATACCGGCCAAAGAGTTCCCCGATGGTAACGTGCGCGAGTTGGAGAGATTACGTAATGACCATAGGTAACGGCCCAGCTGGAGGAGACGGTCAGACGAGATTACTGTATACAATTGAAAATGTCAAGAGAGGCGAGCTATGCCAGAACGAGGACACTGTAGCGCTCCCTCCAGGGGCAACTCTAAAAAGTGTTTTCTTCTCGGACTGCGGTGTAAGTGCGCTCCAGCGCCTCCCTCATTGTCGCCATGGTGGAATCCTTTAAATCTAACATTGATACAGGATCCATGCATTTATGACTCAACAGGGACATTGCTCACGCTCGTACACTGGCGGCAGCCGTCAAGAGCCTCATGGGTACCATTGCTTGACACCAAGCTATTGCCTCGCCTAGCATCAGGGCGTAAAACTGAGAATTACTTTCCAGTTGCTGTTGCCGATAATAAATTTCATTGTATCATTCTCAAGGGAGGGGATGAGTATCCGTACTTCCCCCGGCCCTTGCTTTCTGAATTCGATTTCTCTATACCACTTACGTCAGAGCCACCAAGCAAGAAGAAGCCAAACCCAGATGCAATGGAGGATGACGAGTCGCCAGACAATGAAGACGGCGATTCTGAGAGTCGCAAGCTCGAGCAGCAGTACCTACTCAAGGGAATTGCGGCCGCACAGTTACAGGATCTCGCAGAATCGACAAGGGGCAGTCACGCGCAGCGCTCGAATCTTGCAAGGCTCGAGCTCGAAATTGACAAGGCTCTGCTTCAGCTGCTGGCTATCGAGTGTCGCGAGGGAGAGGACCGGGGCATGCGAGCCCTAGAAATGGTGGAGCTCATGCGCGACCGTACTGGGCGGATGATAGAGGCTGCGGGCAAAGTAGCAGAACGGTATGGCAGGTCCATTCTCGGCGAGAAAATCCGGGAAGTAGGTGAGCGACGCGTTAATGCGCTGGAAGACGAAGATGACCTATAATGAAGCATATATGGAACAAGGTTAATGCCGGGAGTATGTTAGGGCACAGGTTTTGGAGTCAGGTGTCATTTCACACACATTGTTATCGTCATCCTTGTCTACCTCGAGATTTAGCAGTGATAAGAAGCCCCCTATCCAGGATATCCTGGCTGACTTTAAACTACGGAGAATTGTTCGGTACAAAAGGCGAACAAATCCACAACAAATGCCCTGATTTTAGGAAATAAGGCTTTCGAAAATCGTTCGAGTAAAACACTTAAGCACCGAAATAAAGTAAGCTTGTATCTAACGCAGGCGTATTGTATATAATTCTGCAAGGTACCGGCTTCTTCCGCATATAAACGTGTCATTAGCTTAAATAATACACCACATTTCAGAGCATTTCTTGGTTCGAAGTACTATCACCGTTATTATAACCAGATAGCTTCGCATCATCGCCATATTACTATACTAGACTTGGAATGAGTACCGATGCATGCGTCGTGATGTCTTACACCACGCAGGTTTGGTTCTAGCGTAGAGAAGTTACGGAATCACACAATCGATAACTTGGTCCCGAAGTTGGAAATGGGGGGTATAATAGACTCCAATAATACCACGACGTTTAATGAGGAAAAGGCTAGAGTCAACAGTTGAGATTCGCGAGTTACACTTGCCGTTGGTATGTAATTAACCAACCTACTCAGTGAAGAAATGTGTAATCTCATAATGTAGTATACAGATGTAACAGCACTTTAGACAAACAATCTAATTCATATTGTTATCAAAACGCGCATTGCCTTTGTATCGTCAACCAGTCCAGTAAGCTACTAAATTTAAGCACACTAAGAACGCTAACAAATATACAAATTCCGAGTAGACAACACATCTACCGTTGTCTCAAGGAGTGGCTTACGGTGCACGCTACTGCGGTGTTATGCATCTTGTGGTTCTGGAAGGGGTTTGCCGCTTCCTTTAAATGGAGCTTACTTTGACAATGAACTGACGAATTACCCTTGTTTCTGTCCCTGTTTGACGGAATCCTTTGAAGATGCCAGGCGCTTAGCTTTGTGTCTGAAACAGGTAATCGGGTAAATTACCTGGCACATATGATATTAAAAGACACAGGGAAAAGAAAAATAAGTCAAGTATAACATATATCAACCTAATACCGGTAAACCAACTGCCGGAGAGCGACACAATTTAATTATGCATGTAGCGAAGTGGTAATAGATTACTGATATTGTAGTGTAGTATATAAAAAGAAAGGGAAATTCATCGGCGAACGGCTCGTCTCGTCACGTCAAATCTCGCGTCGGGTTCCTGGTAGCACCCGGGTCCCACTGAATCCTACCAGAATAGTCGGGGCTAATTTGCCTGCGTTGCATTCGAAGTGCAGAGGCGAGAAATCCGGTATGCCGGCAATGCCGATTACCCCCATATATTGTTTACGTAGTACGTGTTGGCCGTCACACAACCTCTCGCCTAGGTAGTGCCGCTTTCCAATGCAGACAGTCTTGGGGATACCTACATACACCTACTGTAGGTACCTAACCCAAATATACGACGTAGTATGGAGTATATAAGTACGCGAGTGGAAACCCCAAAACCTCAACATGGCGTACCCGACTGGATCAGTCGGTCTCCAGCGACGCTGTTACCTATTTCGGCGACCGTCATCCCTGTTTCACGATCGTCGCTTTGGGTGTAGTGTAGTAGTGTATTGAACTGCCAGATCATTCCCGAATCCAGCAGGCTTTCATGGTGCTAGACAAGGTGACGAATCCTGATCCCTGAAATCGCCCGTCAGCTCGAGGGTCTCTCGTCCTTAGTTTGTAGTGTAAATTTAGTTTTAGGATGCCACGTGCTCCCCTTATCAACCAATTCGCCCAATTGTGTGTCAGCAGTTCTCTCAGAACGGCGATGTGGGGGAGAGGTATATTACGTACCAGATATACGCTACTACCTTTACGGCGCAAGTACATACTTAGTAGATGGCGTAGTACACTTCGAGAAGACAGTTAATACCATTTGTTACTACGGATCGTAAAGAGGATAGTGTACACTACCAGTAGTCTACCGGAAAGAGACAGGCTGGCGAAAAGAGATACTGTAGTGGAAAAGGCATTGAACATACTTAACCTATTGTGGTGTGGTGGTTAGCCAACCCTACAGTACTTGTACTAAGTAAGCATGATCGCGACATACTCGTATATTCGCATCCTTTACGAACCCCCCTGTTACGAGTTAACCAGTCGAAACGGGTCGAGTCACCACACCACTTTTGTCAAGGAGTAGGGATGATAAGACAACATAACTATTGCTTTTATTACCCTACACTACACTCGATATGCCACATTGATGTAATTAACACTGGTTATCGCGAGATTAACTCACTCCACTCGGCATACCAAAGTCTCGGTTGGCTTTGCTCTCGGCAACGAATTACCCTTCGCTTATTTTGCTTCCCGTCAACGGTGCTGCAGTAGTATGGATGTTGAAGTTTAAGCCTACTTATTTACTACACTACGGAGGTTGGGGTCAAAAGTCTTCATTATCCTTAACAATTATATACAGTGCAGTCTTATAAGGCTTACCGTAGATATACTTTAAAACTACTATAACTAACCATTATAATATAGCGCTCGTAGTTAATAGATGCGCTATAGCTATAAGGGCTAGAGCTGTTAGTGCTACTAAAACTATACTGGTTATAAATAAATAAGTGCGCTAAAATTATAGCGGTATAAAAGTATACCTACGGTAGGTCTTTATAAGGCTACACTGTATATAATTGTTAAGGATAATGAAGACTTTTGACCCCAACCTCCGTACATCTCATGAATAAGTACAATGCCGTTAGACATACATGTTAGTGAGCCTTGCCGTGTGTTAAAAGACAAGCTATGTAACCTTACCACACCAGGGATCAGCAATATCTTATGTCAGAATGTGTCCGACAGGATTCGAAAAGGATCCCGCCATCTGCAGTGACAACCCCAAGCCATCCAACGTGCTTCTTCTCTTGCATAATCTTACGTAGTACACTAGACCCAGAGTCTTATTTTGGGTTGCTAGGATCAGCAAGAGAAACAGGGGATGAGTGGAAGGAACCAGATATTAACATCTTTATTAACCGGACTCCACCCCCACACCAGGAACCTGTTGAATTCTTTGGATCTTCTTGGTGACATTGAAACTTGCAGTATTGATCATCTAAATCTGCATAAGCGAGCCGGGAAACCTCGAGAAGAACAAAGACGACCGACAACAACGACCGCGCAAACAAAGAGAACGAGCTTACGTACAAATACCAGAGCCTCGAACGTAACGAAGTCGGAAAGAGAAAGGGGAAAATCAGTGAAATATCGCTTTGTATGGCCCGACATTGTCGACCTGTTCTTAATACATCGAAAATCATCAGACGGAGGAAAAGACAGAAAGAATATGGTACCTTCTTGACCTGACCGCGCCAACGGTTCGTTGGAGGACTGCCTTCGTCCTGCGACTTGTTTTAAGCGATGCCTGGGAACACATGGGAACTCTCCAAGCGATACGATAATTCTCACGATACGCCGAACGCATTTAATTATCGATCGAATGTGGAAGCAACTATTCTTCCATTTTTTGTAAGTTTGCCATGTGACATGTGAAATAGTGCTGTATCATGAAAGCATTGCTGACGTTGTATTTTTCATCTTCGCTCAGGTTATTTCATGGATATGTGTATTGCTGAGAATACATACACGCTATCGACTGCAATGTTTGGGATGGGATGATTTATTCGTTGTACTTTTTCGGGTATGCGAAAGAAACATTGAACCGGCCGCGGCTCTTTGCCTCAACTAACGCAATTATCAAGGTTTCGGGGACAGTGGGCACGGCGTTCCTCTTATTATGTATGACATATTCCCGTCTTTATACACACGAAGGCATAATGCGATGGGCTAACATGCGCCATAGTATTTGATAGCGGCTTCGGGAAGCATTTCTGGGAAATTGGCGCAGCGAATCAAATTGATTTTCTTAAGGTCAGGAGTCTCTCATATCGCGGCGCCCGCGATGCCTCCTACCTATCGTGTCGTAGGGCCGCACGAAACCCACCCCGTTTGACTAACGCTCCCGCGACAGAGATTCTACGTCGCATTGCTTTCCTACGTTATCTCCACGACTCTCACGAAACTCTGTTTCCTAACGCAGTACCTCCGACTCTTCGAAGACGACCCGCGCGCACGCAAGATCTGCTGGTTCTTCATCACCGTGTCGGGGCTCTGGGGCCTCGCCTTCTCTATCATCGCTATCGTGCCCTGCGTGCCGCTCTCGGGCTTCTGGAACTGGAGCGAGAAGTCGTATTGCTATGGCTTCGGGTCCAAGAGCTCCATGGAGATCGGGGCCACGTACGCCGCGCACGTCAGCACGAACGTCATACTCGACCTCAGCGTGCTCGCGATACCAGTTCCGCTCTATTTCCAGACTTTCAGGCTGAAGAAGCAACGGGTTGGGTTCTCTGTTATGATTCTTTTGGGGATTAGGTAAGTTTCTCATGAAAGGAAGAAGGAATCAAAGGGATTCAGAAATAGAGGTTCTATTTATGGAAAGCTCGTAGGAATGAAGAAAGCTAACATTTCGTTTTTTTTTTTTCCCCACAGCATCAATCTGGTTAGCATCTGGCGTCTATACACCATCATCAAGACGCGCGCGGGTACATATCCCGTACCAGACCCAACGTTCTA
Organism: Xylaria sp. FL1042; assembly: GCA_022495085.1. Lineage (NCBI taxonomy): Eukaryota > Fungi > Ascomycota > Sordariomycetes > Xylariales > Xylariaceae > Xylaria > Xylaria sp. FL1042. The sequence goes on from MU380213.1 coordinate 26,895, forward strand.
CGCGCCGCAGAGCATCGTGCTCGCAGCGCTCGAGGTCGACCTGGCCTCCATCGCGGCCTCGATCCCCGTCTTCTGGCCCCTGCTGACGCACAGCTGGGGCAAGATCTTCGTGACGCAAGAGGTCCACGTAACGCGGCATCACCGGCGGTTATCCGGGGACTTCGAGCTGCCGCACTTCTCACCATCACGCCGGACAAGCACGAGCTGCTCCCGGACGCGCCGCTGCGACAGCGACGGCAGTCTCAAGCTCGTCATCATGGACACCGAGGGGATCGAAACCGGAAGCAGTCTGGACCATCGCCATCACCGGCGGAACAGCAGTAGCAGCCGCAGCCGCAGCCGCAGCCGTCTCCCCGCACCAGAGAGACTGCAGATGGCGTACGACAGGAACGACCCGTACGTGCGCGGACGAGTCTACCCGCTCGAAGGCGCGCTGGTGACCTCGCAGGCGCAGGTCGTGTCGGAAGGCCAGCGCGGCTTCGAGAGGAACTACCGAGAGCACTTCGGGCACGCGCCCCCGTCACTTCAGGACAAGCTCGTCGACGACGCGCGGCTCAGCTCCGAGCAGCGGGTGAGTAAAGACGGGGAGCGGTCCTGGAGTATTTCCATCTCGAGGAAGTCTTCGCGGCGGTTTTAATATATATAACAAATAAGAAGAAGAAGAAAAAAAGAAAGAAAGAGTGAAGAAAAGAGATATTGGCATAGCATCATATAAATACATGGCGTAGGGAAAAGGGAAAGCGATAAAGCACTTGAAATTAGTTGTAATGATGTTTTTGGTTGTTGTTGGTTTGATTTTTGTACATATATATACCCCTCATACACATATGCATCATTGCGGAATTGTTCTGTTTGTTTATTCATGTTCTTGTTTTTTAGGGGATATATATACATAGCTCACACGAGATGGGGTCGCTTGCGCGTTTAGAGGTATGATGATTCTTTAATCGGAAGAGAATACAAATGCTTCGACGATCATTTTTATATGAAGGTTATGATCTGTGAGTGTGAATGACTTAGTGGATGATTTTACGTTCGGATGACAAGATGGATTTCTGCAAGATAAAAGTGTCGAACTCGTGCATTTACATAGTAAAAAGCCTTTTTAAATGGACTCAGAGAGCTATGGGGGATTTGTATTATGGCTAGCAGAATGCAGGGAGTGCTTTGCACGTCGTAGCAGAGCTTACTAGTGTTACTATTCTACGCTCTTTGCGCATCGACGTATGCTCATATTATACCTGCTATACCCGTCTTGCCATCCAACTTGACGGCCATCGTGCTGTTGTTCTTTGCGACTGATTTCGGTATTCAGGTTTTTCATCATCTCATCGCTCCATATTCTGCTCATTGCCAGCTTGTGGTGCGAACGAATAAGTAACAAGTAATAAAGTGGAGTAAGTACTTAGATAAGTGAGGGTAATCCAGCTACTACTTGTGAGTGACTAGGCCGGCTTACACGGCGAGTAAATAGGGGACAACAAAGAATACGAGACTATATAGTTAAAAGGGAAGCATTACGAAGTTCCCTATGAGTTTAATTGAATTAGGTTGCGGTTAGTGTAATCAGCAAATTTTCCAATTAGTTAACTATTCTACTTTTCTACGGAATCTAAATTTGATCTATCTCTTAGAATAAGGCCTGAGAAGTGCTCGCCGAGGGCGCACTTCTACATGACTCACTCCCAAATCCTAAATGACGAATCCTCATCATCGTTAATATTATTGTAGACACCTATACCGAAGCCGTACCCAGCGCTAACAGGCGGAGGAGGTGGAATCGGAACGCTACCGAAGACCTCGTTGGGTCCGAAGCCGCCAGAAATCTCTCCTTCGTCCCACTTCCTCTGGAATTCTACATCAAACAGTGGGTGGCTCCGGACTTTTCTGGGCCGCCCTCTGGGTCTCTTAACCTGCTCCTGCCCCTCTTCCGTCTGTGTCCTCTTCTGGGGGGCGTTATTTGGTTTCTCCTTCTGGACTTTCTTGTCGGTGCTGCGAGGAGTGGGATCCTTACCCTTGACTTCCGCATAGAGCCTAGCCCAGTTATTGTGCAAGGCATTCAATCGTTCTTTAATGTCACCGAGGAGGTCCTGGAAATAAACCTGTTATGAGGGTAGCAGTCACAGAAAGGCATATCAGGGGAAGAGCAATAGAGATAACACTACTCACCTCCATTTTGCCTATGTCGCTGGGGCCTTCTTCGTTGCGCGAAGACTCGGGTTGGTTGTCGGGGCCAATATTGGGTTGACTGGAACAAACTAGTTCTTGATCTGACATCGTGAGAAGTTGGTTTTGGGTTGTGTTCTCAATATTCATTTCAGGAAGATCGCGGTTGATGTGATTGGATGGTTGTTTTGGACTGTGATGATGGATAGATCTCACAACAATTAAGAGGAAGAGAAACGAATACTTAGCAGATGATGTTCCTGGAGAAACGCTGCCAGCCAGCCTCACTTATATAGGTTACCGACTAAGAGTAATAATGTTCTTTTAAACCTTTTTATAGACGAGAAACAAAGTATGGTGCCTAGATGAAAGTTTGTGAGCGACCTAATAGAAAATTCTAACTTACGAAGTATAATAATAGCTTAACAACTCTAATACCTTAATAAACTTGTGATTTATACGAAGCTTTCTATAAATTTAGTATTATATGCTAATTATTATGTACTATAGTTGGTAAACCATTCAACTTTAAAAGAGATAAGTTTTAAAGCTTGAAAAAGGTTTGATCCAAACGTTTAAATCAAAAGTAAAAGGCAAAATTTTGGACTATTTGAAGTCACAATGTAAACGTTATTTCTTCAAATTTATCATAGCATGAAAGTTACCATGTGAAGTATCGTCTCGCACAGAAATTTCGTGGCTCCACTGTATGTTGGTTATACCACATGGCAGTCATGGCTGATTCATTATCTTGCTACTAACCCAGCTTTGAACAATCCTCGTACACTATTTCAAGAAGGAAAATAAATTATGTGATTCGACAGAGCGTATGAAGAAGTCCCCAAAACTGCTCGGACTCTACATCCGTATCCTTATGCGTTCGGCCTTACCTCGAACAAGAAAGATTCTAGAATATAGCTATGACTTCAACAGGAAATGTAGTGAAAAGAGATGTTTTAAGATCTAAAGCAGCAACACTAGATGAAAGCATGAAGAATGATCTTTCGGTGCTCTTTTAATGTAATGTAATCGTAATGCCATATCACATGAAATCCAAGTTCCTCTACTGGCCATCCAAATACCATGGGAGAGTATATACAAAAATTGGTATTTACACGCTAATGTTAGTCCTCGTCCTGTAGACCTGTCAGCGGGCCAGCCAAACCTTGCATGCGTCGACTGAGTAGATCGTCTGAGCTATCGAGCTTGACAATGCTCTTTGACCCTCGACCGCCCCTGAGCCTTCCGTTCGTCCTTCTCTTTTTGCCCAAGATGCCATTCGTTTGCCCACCCTCTTGATCATCCCCTGAATTATCTGAAGTTTCTTCCTCCCGTGGCTTGGCGTTGCCACTCATGGTTCTTCCCCTGAGCCTGGTCATGTTAATCTCAAGAGGGCGATCTTCGTCCCCGCTGGATTCTGTGTTGATATAACGCTGAGACTTCGAGCGTCTCTGTTCGCGTCTTTCACGCGAGTCTGCGAGGTTTAGGAGGTCTTCCGCCCATCGTGCACAACGGTCGATGAGTTTCCAGGCCGGAGGATACACCGTAGGAAATTGCGTGAAGCCGTGACTGATCCCGGGAATTAGCACAACCTCGGCGACATCTTTATCGTCGAAATCTGCTACATCTTCGAAACCTTCCACAGCTTGCGATTTACGTTGCGAGTAATAGGCATGTTTGATGCGACGTAAACGACCGGCAAATATAACGGTGTCATCAACTAAGGGGTCTCGTTCGCCTGTTAGAAAGTATGTCTTAGGGAACTGCTGGAGGAGAGCGTCTGGTGCTAGAATTGGGGATAGAAAGTAATCCTGTGAGAAATCAGGTCGGTTGTGCGGACCAATGTACAAGATGATCATAGCGCGCATCATCTCTGGCGTGAGAATTCGGTCGTTGAAATACGAGATCATCGATGCCATAGCTAAGCGTGTGCGCATTGGCTCAGAGTGATGGGATAGAGATTGACTCTCTCGCCGAGGTGCTGGCGCCGATGGTTGGGGTTTGGACCATGTTTGTGGGCTTGCGTGTGAATATTCGGGGTGGGCAGTTTGAAGAGACTGGTCTTTTGTCTCGCCATTTGAAGCCTTCGTTGTGGGTCCTTGGGAGAAAGGATACTCGTCCTCGTCGTCGGATTGGTGAGGTGTACCAACGAGATCATTGTACTGCATGCTCTTTCGCTTGAGATAATTCTTATTCGTTACACGCATCCTCCGATCCTTGATCAAGGCCATTTGCTCATCAGACATCCAGTTGCCAATGTTCATGTCCAGGCAAGGGTAGAGAAGCACCAGGCCGGCTGGCGTGGGCAGGGCCTCCTGAACAAGACCTGGTCGGCGTTTGCTAGTAGCAGTTTCTAGAATCATTAAAGTCATGGCCGTGGCAAGGTTTCCGCCGGCACTGTCCCCCGTCAACACTATCTTCGGAACCTCTCGTCCGGACATGCCAATGCAACGCCCTTTGCTTTTGACGATAGTTGTATATACATCGAAACACTCGTTAAGTGCGTATGGATATGGATACTCGGGCGCTTTTTTATAATCAAGACTGAGCACAGGCAATCCAGTCTTGCTGGCCCAGGCGAAGAGTTTGTCATCATGACATCTTGGATCCATAGCAACAAAGCCACCGCCAGGAACATCAAGAATCACCTTATTGATGTGTTCAAGATCCGAAATGGGGCCATCGTAGTATATCCAACCAGAGGCTGGCTCTTTATAGTCGCTAGTTTCGGGACGTGGTATGCGGATTGCTCGCGCCGGCCAACGTGTGAAACGGGGTCGCATTAGGTTTTGCAGCGCACTAAGATACGGTGTCTTTCCCTTATCCCAGCTGACGCGCAGATGGTCCACGGTGAGCATACCGCGGACCTTACGAACCTTCTCGTCAGCTCGTTCGGCAGCCACCATATAGAAAACAGAGAAGACCATGCTAGCAATATCCCTCAACCACTTTTTCCTAATCTTCATGGCCGTCCAGAAGCCCGCATCAAGAGCAGTAAGCACCCAGGTAGCACGGAAGAAGGCAGCGTCATACATGTTGGCCATGGGCTCTGGGCTCGCCAGGCCTACCAGAGTGCTGAAATTCCGGGCCGCGTAAAGATACATCATGGTAAAGACAACAATTTGCCATCCTGTTAATTTCTTTGACGAGAGCTTGGAGAAGAAGCGTACGAGTGGTGGTCCATGACGGTTACCTCTACCCGACGGTCAGCTTCGCATTGCGTGCCATGGGCATCTAGACATACCTATAGAGATAAGCTGACCAGAAGGCCAGGACCGCTAGAACTTGGAGCCGGCGTGACTTGACAGAAGGTTTACCCAGGACATGGTCTATCATCTTGTACGAGAGAAAAAGCAGGTGTCAAATGCAATATGAGAGTATAAATGCGACATGCCAGCCTCCAGATGCAGCCAAGGTGAGGAAAGAAGAGGGAAGGTCAAAAATCTGGATGGTGATGCCAGAAGATCTTCGGCGTAGCGTCGCGGGCCACGTATGATAATGGCAAGAAACGCAACAAAACTAGTTCATAAATATCTGGAGAACGAGCCGAACCATAGCGCCTGCGGAGGGATAAAATGCAGATGGGCAGAAGAGCTGACGGGCGAATGCTGGCGCTTGTCGAGTCAGGTAGGGGAAGTGTCCACAAAGTCGATATGTCGCGACGAGGGCAAACTGAACAAATGAACAAAAGCGCAGAGAAAGAAGATACTAGTGGCACACTCTTGGAAGTACAAAGCCGCGAAATCAAGCAGATTGATTTGCCAGAGATGGATAGAGCATTATCGCAATGTCGAAGCCATTAGATTGTCGAAATTTTGCTAACAGGACCACGGTGAGAGCCTCGTGACCTTGGAGCAGCGGTATTTGGCTGGCGGGATCCGGGAACCGAGCTTGTGAGTCGTGAGCTTGTGACGTTTGCGTTGTCAGCCCGCAATGATGGATGCTGCTGCATTGTTGACATGTGAAAGCGATCCACAGGGGGGACCCTCAGTTGCACCTACTCAGTTACCCCGTAGGTAAATTGCCAAGTGCCAAGCTAGGGCTGCCCAGTCCCCACGGGCAGTGAGCACCTTCCGAGACAACCCCCGAGACAACCCCGCTGAGGAGCCCCTCATGGTCCCTTATACACCTGGTGTACACTGTAAATACGTATACACATGTACTTCGATGCTCGAGCAATACTGCTGGTGATGTTCACCTACTGCGCTGTAAGTAACCCACCCACCAGCTAATCAATGTCAGACATATACTGACAACCTTTTGGTGGCAAAGCATTTTTGCGCCGAGTGAGCAACTCTAAACTTCGCCATACGGTGCGGCAACATTTAGCCATATACAAGCAGGCGTAGCAGTTCGATGATCATCACATTCCCATGTCCGAGACATGGTGAATTGAGGAGACCGGCCACAATTCGGTGCATCATACCTCGATGAAGAGCCAGTAACTACCAGCGTGACTGAAGAGGTTTTGACCGAAATGGAAGCTCTGAGAGAACAAAAGACCAAAGCGAGAGAGGGGGAGAGAGGGCCAGAGATTATGCGACTATTAGATCCCGTTGGGGTCGGTCTGGCGAGAACGCGAAGAGGCTAAACTGACTGTCTTAACAAGCGACGGCGAGACGGGCTTCTTACCGCTTTGGCTCCTGTTGCCGTTCTCGCCTCCAAGCAGCTCCAAGCAGCTCCAAGCAGCTCCAAGAAGCTCCGAGTAACTCCAAGCCGATGACCTGTCTCTGTAACTTGGAGTCGCCCGAAACCGAGACGACCAATCCATCCATATCTGGGCAGCCGATTTCTGAACTGACCTACACGTCGTCATATCATCTCGCTGGGGGTGTTCCTTGGCGTGGTGTCCGAGCTACCGAGCTTAAGGGAAAGCAGTGAACAAATCACGTGGTATCCGCAGCACTTGGCACATTTAGTAGATTGAAGACGAAAATCGACATCGTGATATCTCCAGCTCGTCGGGGCCTAGGGTTTTTAGTAAGTACCCAGGTAGCCAAGCAAATACCACTAGTAGGTTCAAACCTGCAGGTACTGTGCGGTACTATTACCACGCCCTATAGTGGCAGGTATGGTGGGTGGGATTGCAGCGACATCGGATCAAAAAAGTTAATTATCGATAACAAACCGGGTGCTGCGCAATGCTACCTAGGTACTCTCTGTGACTCTCGCGGGACACGCGCCCTATCCTGCTCTACTTATAATTGCTCTATAAAGCCCGATTCTCCAATTCCTCTCTTCCAAGCAGATTCACGACGGCGATTTGGTCTGTGAAGGAGCTAGTCTGGTATTTCAATCGGCCTCTCGTCCGCAATTGAACTTATACTATTGGTATCGTGGTCCACTTGAGGGGCCAAGTTGCTCTCCTCGAGGAGTCACTTGTCTCTTGACTCACCAGCAGCTTGGGTATGTTAGGTATACTTGAATACTATCAGTCTACCTATTTCCCTACAAATACCGCCATTGCCGCCGTTTCTCTACTGTCGCCGATTATTTCACTATAGGAGATGGCCGTATAAATAGCTGAGCAGCAATATAGTCTTCCCCCAAATAGTCCAGGTCGGCAAATCATGGCTCTCCGACTCTCCACACGAACTGCTTTCGCCGGCAGCATTAGGCGGCTCTCTTCGCGAGCTACGGCCACGGCTACCTCGAACCTGCCCTCGCAATTCCAGCAGTCGGTCAATCGAGATGCCTCCCTCAGCAATCCCGACCCGTCAGAGGATTCTCCGAGCTCGACTCTGACTACCCAGCATCTAAAACACATGGTCGCCACCTATTCTCGGCCTTCGGTCGTGTTTGTGAAGGGAGAGGGATCGTACTTGTGGGACTTGGAAAATCGGAAGTACCTTGACTTCACCGCGGGCATTGCTGTCAATGGCCTTGGGCACGCAGACCCTGCGCTCGCCAGACTCATTGCGGATCAGGCATCAACATTATTGCATACGTCAAATCTCTACTTCAATGCTTGGACGGGCACTCTTTCTGAGCTGTTGGTCGAGAAGACGGTGCAGTCGGGCGCCATGCATGATGCCTCTTCTGTTTTCGTTTGTAACTCGGGCTCCGAAGCAAATGAAGCTGCCATTAAGTTTGCCCGTAAGGTGGGCAAGGTTGCAGACCCGACTGGTTCAAAACACGAGTTTGTCTCATTCCAGGGTTCTTTCCATGGCCGGACTATGGGGAGTCTATCTGCAACTCCGAACCCTAAATACCAGAAACCCTTCTCGCCCATGGTTCCGGGCTTCAAGTATGGTACATACAACGATGTCGGAGCAATTAATGAGCTCGTCAATGAAAAAACATGTGGTGTTATTATTGAGCCTATCCAAGGTGAAGGAGGCGTCAATGTTGCTACCGACGAATTTCTCACTGCGCTGGCAAAGCGATGTCGAGAAGTGGGAGCCGTTCTAATCTATGATGAGATACAATGCGGTCTGTCTAGGACTGGAACACTATGGGCTCACAGTCACCTACCCAAGGAGGCCCATCCCGACATAATAACTAGCGCCAAGGCACTTGGCAACGGTTTTCCCATCGGTGCCGTTATCACCAACAGCCTCGTTAGTGAAAAAATCAAGGTTGGTGACCATGGCACAACCTATGGAGGCAATCCTTTGGCGTGTCGTATAGCGCATCATGTCGTGGAGCGACTAGCAAACCCTACTTTACAGAAAGAGGTCCTTGCCAAGGGAGCACTTTTGAAAGAGGGTTTTGATAAGCTCCGTCAACAATTCCCGGAGTTAATTGGTGAAGTTCGGGGCCGTGGGTTGATATTGGGTGTCCAGTTGACCCAAGACCCGTCTCCAATCGTCAAGGCGGCCAGGGAAAGAGGGCTGCTGGTCATCACATGTGGCACAAACACCCTCAGATTTGTTCCACCCCTGACTATAAGCGATGACGAAATCCAAACTGGGCTGCGTATATTGTCAGATGCAATCAGAGCAACTCAATAAAGCGACACAAAAAGCGATACAAATGGGTATCGGTGGTTACAAAATAAAACGAGGCTTTCTAAGGGATTTATCCTATGTATAAATCATCTCAAAACATCTATCAACGTTTCTTTGATCGTGAATCAATCTCCGCTACTTCTAGGGGCATTTTACTGATGAGTCGTCGCCGGACCCGTTCATGGTAACTTGATAGATTTACATACGGCAGTTAAGAATCATAGCTAGGTACGTACTAGATTCGCCAAACTCGGATCTGGTTTCGCAGTGGTTCGACCCGGCAGGTTATATTTGGATGCTGGAAAGGAGCTGAGCAGTGGCTTGATGTCTGTTTGGCAGGTACCCTTGCGCCCTCATCATCGACACGGCAAAGCCCAGGAAATACCGTATCTAGCAACCGGAATTATTGCGATTGGCTGTAACACCCAACGTGACGCTGATCAGGGTTGGGTATGAAAAGCGCACCACTCCTTCCGGTATACAGATCATATTCCTCTGACGATCAGGGGTGCATCGAATATTCCATCATGATTCTATGGACTTCTAACCCAAAGGTCATATTTCATTGAGGTTGTATGGCATAGAATCACCAAAAGTACATAACAGTCTTGGGATTGGTTGTCTATGTAGTGACGAACGGCTGAGCTCTGCTAGCCGATGTCCCGGTGTGATATTATAAAGTTAAGAATAGGAACTTCGTATCGCTCAGCTTACACAAGCAATAAAAGGGATCACTCACATTGGGGGCGGATGGTATTCACACCAGCTCGACCTTGCGAGTCGGGAAACGGCGCAAACCAGTGTGGATATACTACCTATACCAGTAGACAAAGTCCGCGGCACATGTTTGCTTGTTCTGTTCACCGACCTTGAGGCACTGCGTAATCCTGCAGAAGAGCTGCAGGATTAGCTAACAAAACCCCGAGCTATCAATTCGTTGACGTCTTGGGTTGAATAAGTACATGCTAGCTCACCTCTAAGGCGTCATGTTCATATTGTTTTTGACTGCGCTCCAGTTTTCGGTCCTGTCCCTGGCGACTTGCGGAAGACGAGGGCTCAATTACCTGAACCATCAATAGCTGCAACCTGCGTTTCTGCATTTTCGTCTGTGCCTGCAAGATATTCCTTGTCCGACCAGTACTGTGCGACGTCTGGCGGAATGCTCATCCAGTGGCCTGTCCAGTCAAGCATTCACTCCTACCCATCGATGAAATCGCATCCCTCGCTAGCTCGATGGCAAAACAGGCTTACGACTGGTCAACTTCAGCGGGTCAATCCGCCACGGACGTGGCCCAATGCAAGGATCCCAGTCAGTGTCGCTGAAGCCGGCGCGGGGGGGTCCTACAACATGCATAACATTGCATACCAAGCTTTTTCGTCATCTTTCCTAGCTCGCTGGTGGATATACGAGGATTGCTCCCAAACCGACGCTGCGTGTTGGGCACTGACCGGTCAACTTGGCAGTGCTGAAATCTTCTTATGAATGAGATCACTAACATGAGATGGTGGTTCTGTTTTGTTTCGGAAGAAAGCTGGTGAGAGGAATCGAACGATGGTAATTTAGGCCCCATCTCACCGCCGTTCCGAGCATTTGGCCGTCGTCCGTAAGCGGATTATGGGTACGACGATCATGGGTGCGACCTTGTCGTTGGCCCTTAAACCCGCCATGCTGCAACATCATGTATACTGCTCAGCTCAAGCAACAGCTACCCCGCACCTAATGTATCGAGCATGTATCTGGCATACTGGGATCTAGCCTTATACCCTCATATTACCACTCCCTGGCTCTCGTCGCAACGTGGGGTTTGAATGTTGGCGCCCTCGCTTCACTCTTTGTCCCAATTCCCAGTGACCACTTTGTTTAAATTCTAGCATTCTAGCCGGCCTCTACTGAGCTATAAGAACTCTGGTCTCAAGATATTAGGCTGTTTATATCGTCCTTCAAAGCGTTTATTCTTGCATTCCTCGAGTATCGTGCTGTTCTTCCAGTATACCTTTGAGTGTATCCGCTATCATGGTTCATCTGACCCAAATTCCGCAAGACAAGGAGGAGCTGGGGGCTCTCCCAGAAGCTGTCAAGAAAATCCGCTTACAGCTGAGTAATTACGATGATACTTTCACCACTAGCGTTTATGGCTCCAAGTTCGCGGCCGAGGACCTGCCAAGGCACGAGATGCCAGAGGGCGAGATGCCTAAGGAGGTTGCGTATCGGATGATCAAGGACGAGCTAAGTCTGGATGGAAACCCAATGCTCAAGTAAGTGTAGTACAAACTAGTATGAGCGAGTGGGAAATGGAGAATCTAATGGCACGACAACAGCTTGGCGTCATTCGTCACGACTTACATGGTGAGAACTCCTCATTGTTTCGATCCATCTGCCCATCCCAACATACGTAATCCATACGGAAAAGAAAGAAAAAAAACCAAACGAACTAACGCCCCAATCTCAGGAAGAAGAAGCAGAGAAGCTGATGACGGAGTCGTTCTCGAAGAACTTCATCGACTACGAAGAATACCCGCAATCAGCAGACATCCAGAACCGCTGCGTGTCGATGATCGGGCGGCTCTTCAACGCGCCCGCGTCCGAGGGGCCGGACAACACGGTGGCCGTGGGGACGTCGTGCGTGGGGTCCTCCGAGGCCATCATGCTGGCCGTGCTGGCGATGAAGAAGCGGTGGAAGAACAAGCGGGTCGCCGCGGGGCTGTCCACGGACCGTCCTAATATCGTCATGTCCTCGGCCGTGCAGGTCTGCTGGGAGAAGGCGACAAGGTACTTCGAGGTCGAGGAGAAGCTCGTCTATTGTTCGCCTGAGCGCTTCGTTATTGACCCCGTGACGACCGTCGACCTCGTCGACGAGAATACTATTGGTATTTGCGTCATTCTTGGGACTACGTATACTGGCGAGTACGAGGATGTCAAGAGTGTGAATGATCTCTTGATTGAGAGGGGCTTGGATTGTCCTATCCATGTCGATGCTGCGTCGGGTGGATTCGTCGCGCCTTTTGTCGTGCCTGATCTCGAGTGGGATTTTCGGTGCGAGAAGGTCGTATCGATTAATGTCTCTGGCCACAAGGTAATTCAATCATGGTTGAACCGCGGCAGGGAGAATTGAGGCTAAATCTTGATAGTATGGTCTTGTATATCCAGGTGTCGGCTGGGTCGTATGGAGAGGTTAGTGTTCCAAGGTCCCCCATCCCCCCTTAGCTTTCATGAGAAGTGGTATTTACTGACACCGAATTTGTCAATAATAGCTGCGGAATACCTACCTCAGGAACTAGTGTTCAACATCAACTACCTCGGTGCTGACCAGTCATCTTTTACGTGAGTAACCGCGTTTCTGTCTGGTCAAACCATAATAGAACAAGTGAGCTGTGACTGACACTGAACAATTCAGATTAAACTTCTCAAAGGGCGCCAGCCAGGTCATCGGACAGTATTACCAGCTCATCCGACTCGGGAAGAAGGGTTATCGCGCTATAATGTCGAACTTGACACGCACGGCCGATTACTTGACCCAAGCCCTCGAGGCGCTAGGATTCGTTAGTACGTGATTTTGTATTTCTTCGCTTGAGACTAAGATCACTAACTTTGGTTGTTACAGTCATGAGTAAGATGTCTGGAGAGGGTCTGCCACTAGTCGCATTCCGGTTGCCCGAGAGCGAGAGCAGACACTATGACGAGTTCGCACTCGCGCATAAGCTAGTAAGTATCTAGTGGATATTCGCATCACCTTCCCCGGAATCACCAATGTTAGGAGTAGAAACCTCCTATCTGGCCTCCCCTCTCCCTAAAGCAAAATGGAGTCACTGACCCTTTGATACCGCAGCGTGCCCGAGGATGGGTCGTGCCCGCGTATACTATGGCGCCGCACACCAACAACCTCAAGATGCTGCGTGTTGTGGTCCGAGAGGATTTCACCAAGAACCGCTGCGATTCGCTCCTTAGCGATATCAAGCTTTGCCAGGGCTTGCTGGAGCAGATGGACAGGGACGCCATCAAGTTGCAGGAGGAGTTTATCCACAAGCACACCGTGAATAGCTCCGAGTCGAAACATAACCACCCTCGGTTCCGGGTAAGTTTTTCCTACCCCTATCTTGAGTTATCGGTCAGTCTTCTCGATGTCATACTAATACCCTCGATATAGAAGGAAAGGCATTCCATTCAGGGTATACATGGAAAGACGCATGCTATCTGCTGAAAGGATCATGAAGGGAAAGGAAATCGATGTTTATTGATATTGTCTGCCTGGTTGGGCCTGTGAGTTGCTGGTTCGACGACTGGCCGTAGACCTTTTAGGGTGCTTCTGTGGATTTTTGGAACGACTAACGACTTATTCTCTATGTTTACTAGATGGTATAGCTTGCTCTAAAATCTAGACTCGGCTCCGTTGTTTCGTTCGCTTGTACTCGTCTTTCCTTTCATCCGGGCTAAGGTACTTTAGCAGTCATTCCCGAATGCCCGTAGGTCTGACTAGTTTGGGATAATAACGTCTGTCCTTCATCCCGTATCGGAAGTGGAAAGGGCCCTTCCTGTCTGCGAAACTACAGGCGGTCTTTCTGCATCATCTTTCCCATCTCAGTATGATAGGAGCCCGTTCCTATTGCGCCGAGGGCATGAAGCCTGCAAAGTGACGGGGCAACACGGTCGTGATAGAACATATGGCCCCCTTGTCCAGAGTAAGCGAGACCCGACGAAGATTAAGGTGCCAAATAATTGACATTTTGTCTCAATGATGTGTTATTACCGAACATAACATAGTAGCCTACGGGGTTCGGGGATGCCGTTCAATGCTAACTCTATATATGCTATTAGGTTGTAGTATAAAGACCACAGCTATAGCGACCGAGCACTTTCTACGAGACGAGTAGGTATACCGGATATCTCGGTGTATAAGTGAGGCTATTTGTCATCGATAGCTTTGACTTTATTACATCGGATATGTTGTCGGTCTCAGAAGTCCGCTTAAATCCATCGTTAAGAGTATCACCTATTTGCCCATCAAGGCTCTTCTCTCAATGCCTTTTTGCACTTCGACGATCATATGAAGTATCCTCCCAGCCTATAATTGATGATCTACCTTTACAGCAACCCGGAAATTGTGGCTTATGCGTTGCGCTTCAAGCAAACGGTTTGCCGCAGCGACGTCTAACGGCGGTCCCTCCTTCATCAATGTATATGTGAATCTAGTATCAGTAATCTTAGATTATTAAACATAATCGATGTTTTTCTTCTTCGGAAGTCTACGAGGTAAGCAGGAGTAGAAATCATCCGATCAGACAGCAGTTCAAGCTCCGGAGACTGGTCAAACAGGGGGGCAATGAGAGGTCACAGCATTATTGACCTGAACTGTCCTCCGAGTTGGCGAATGTCTTCGCAGTGCTGAACGGAAGTTCCCGCAGATACCGAGAAAATTTTGAGGTTGGTCAAATCTTATGCCAACGCCAGCTGGCGCGTGTCAAATAGACACACCGCCTCCCGTGCCTGCGCGAGATTATCTATGGCGTTTGGGGGGGACAGGGAGGCGTGTATCGCGGTAGTAAGATAAAATAAATTGCGCGCTTATGCTGGGCTTTTTTTCAGCCTCGGGTCTTCCTCTTGAGGCGTCGAGTGTCGCGTTGTGGCTCTGTTGAAAGACGCCTCAAAGCATAGTCCGGGAATGGCGATCGATGTCATGGGATAACCGTCTAGCCTCTCGCCTCTCGGGTGCCGCATTGCGCGACGCCTTGATTGGGGCAAGGCGTGAATCCCACGATGCGGGGAGCGGTATTTCGAGCTTAGCGACGAATGGCGTTCGGACTCAACGAAATGGGCAGATTGATGCACATGAACCTCGCATTATGGCAGCGCCACGAGACTGGGGCAAGAGTCCGCATTGACGCATGTTTCCCTGTGGGAGGGAGGGTTATGTTACGAACATATAATGCGATTTCTTCCCCATTCATTCGTCCGTTTCTACACTAGTCTGGGGTTAGATGAAAGAAAGTCTACGATCAGGAGCTACCTCCGGCCGCCATCGTCTTGTGATGCGGGCGCTTCCACTTCAAGATTTTTCTCGTCACGCATTTCGCAGTGACTGGGTCGTCATCGTCGGCCGATTGGCGAACTTGGCCGGCTTTCACGGCAATTTTGGTCAGACTTCGCTTCGACACAAAGCCCGCTCTACGTTTGGTGGAAATATTGGCTCATAGTGTAGAGATGATGCGGTCATCCCACCCCGTATACATCAGACGGACAGCGCCGGTTTGTGTCAAAGAGAAGGATGAAGAAACGTCGATCACGAAAGGGGACGCCTCCCCCAAAAAAGAAATGGGCGAGAGAATACCTACTATAGGGACGCGAACTGGAATTCTGCAACGAATCGGAATGGCTCTCCACTGAGGAGCCAACGTTAGCACTCGGCTCCGTTCCGATGGGAACGAGAAGGGGGGGGGGGCCGAGAACATGTTACTAGCTAAGCATCTAGGAGAAACGAGATAAAAATAACATGATGCGCTGTTTCAGGACGACGCAAAACAGGGCTCATGGGTACCTACGGGTGATCAGTAGCAAACATCAATGATCAGCAGGATTGGAGCGACTCATCGTCGCCTTGCAGTAGTTGAGTGACACAGCAGGTTAATCGTCGTTCGTTTCGCGAATCAAGAGCTCGTGGTGCAATCTTTTTTAAGATATGCGCTCGCATTGTTTTGCTTTTGATGTTCGATGTAGAGATCGTCCTCCCCTAATATCGATCTATCTACCTGCGTGTGTCTAAGGGAGGATGATGTATGATGCATGAGGACGTTGGAAGGGGTCGAATGATTGATAGATGAGGCGCCCGAAAGCTGCATGTGCGTGCAGACTGTCTTGCGACAGCTCTTCTCCGGTTGGTTTGCCGTTTAACGACATGCCCTCTCCACCTGTGATCTTGACCTCTTAGCCCCTGTCGTCGACTGTTAGGAATCTTCGCGCAGGCTTCTAGGGGCGGGAGTAAGCGATGCAAGATTGCGTTGCTATTTTGAGCCTTAGATGACCACCGAGGGTAAAGGAAATAAGCCCATTTGACGGGATGATACCACACGAGGGTGAGCCAGTCCCGTTTGGCTTGCGGTTTGTGACGTGCATCGTCGCGAAAACGAAGCGCATCTAGGCCTTGCACAAGGCGGGCGCAGATGCGGGCCCAAGTTCGCAGCAGCAGCAGCAGCGTCGCGTAGAGACATACTTAGTAGGCCTGGCCTGGTCCAGGTCAGCCCTAGATAAGGGTAGCTGTTCAAAAATAGAGCTATTAGTGCAGCGTCGTAGGTTTGACGTGCTGCTGGGATTCTCTGGGGAAGCCAAAACGAGAATGCCTTCATCTTGATCCGTTTCTTCGAGTCGACTCCTCGCTTTGCTGGTGGTCATGCCTGGGGGGACACCGAATATACGCAAGGTCTTGTTTCGTATTTCTGGGGTCGCTGGCTGGCGAGATCGCAGTGTTCTCTATTCGGCTGGGACCCCTGAGTGCTTGCAACCCTAGCCGCATTAGCCGCCGCAGGGACGCTTTGGAAAAGTTCCTGGATCCTGGATTACAGTTGCTGCGATTAATGCAGGGGCGCTCGGTCGGTTGGAACCTGCGGCTCTCTGCCATCTCACCCAACGGGCTCGGCAATAACTAAGCAAGTGTTCTTTTCGCTATGGCTGATTAGGTAGAACACGATTCACGCTCCCCGGCTGCAACTCAACGATGGCTGGGCAGCAGGGGTCTTTGATACTGCGAATCGGGTGGTCTCCTGCCTCGATTAGAAGCACTGCTGTTGGACCAATGTTCGCGATGGTGATGCATGGTTGTTCGTCGCACTACGTGTGAGAAACATGCTTGTACTACTTGTGTGAAGGCGATATCTGGTTTCGCATTCTTTGGGACGCATGGTAGAACGGTCGCAACGACGCACATGTACGACGTACCACGTTGGCACAAGAATGCGCGCAGCAAACACAAAATTTCGGTTGTGTCTACAGCCAATTGGTGGACTGTGAGTGCACATGTTACGCCGATTAGGTCGACCTCAGGAGCAACCGGCTGGCAGACAATGTTGGTTACAACTGTTGTGTCCCGGGCACTACCCGCCTCACCCCTTATCCAGGGGCCCGGGATAAATTGAGTTGTGTTGTTTGTACGCGTGGGACGGCTAAGGAGTTGAGTTGATGCTCGAGTACAGCATCACAGATAGATAGAGTCTGACTAGATGCAGAGAGTGACAAAGTACCATCGTGTCACAAGAATCCTTACCTCTTGTGTCCGCTCTAAATTTCAGCGTTGCGTGACCGAATAAGCTGCTCGGGACGCATTGGTTCGTAGAGATTTCTTCGAAGCTCTGGTTACCACCGATGGCTTTCGGTGTATATGATGGATTTCCATGGTAGGTTTGCCTACAATTATTAGAATCCCATAACTCTTTCAGTAGTGAAAAACGATCTATTCCTCAAATTTCCCCTCAACTTTGCTCGTGACACAAAGGATCGTGCCGGTAACAGGCAGATCGTCTGGAGATACGGCGGTGAGATGCTGTGCATACTTAGTAGTTGTCACCTGTCTCCAGCGAATCCGGGCGTATTCGTCAGCAACCGATCGGCTTCGAGAGAACTGCCCAGTTGGGGTGTTAGGTCACAAGGCTCCTTGTCCCATAGCGGGAATGCGGCTAGTTTCACGGACCATCTTTGTTCATGGTTCCTGAGATGGACTCTGCCGCCCCAATGTAACCTTATACAGCTTGATGGGACTATGCTATAAGATGGACTCCTGCAGCTCAAGGACAGATGCGTATCATGGTTTGCGACTACCCGAGTGGTAGCTTTTTCAACGTCTACACTCCAGTCGCAAAACCTGGCTCGTGCATCTGAAACAATTCTGTGGCTCTTCATTTTACATCACACTCTTCAGTCTATTTTCGTCACAGGCGTCGCTACGTATCTCGTGGCCTGATAGAAGCATACGAGCACCGGGGTCGATACCTTTCCCTGGCAACTTGCAAACGTTATGCAACGTAGTGTAACACGGGACGGTGGCGTAAAAAGTACAACGGCACTGTCAAGACCGGACGTGACTAGGGTAGTTGAATCTGATAGGTGACTTCGGGAGTTACTTCACGTGCACATCCGCATGGTCAGTGAAGAGGAGTAATAAGGTATGCTGGTTGCTGCAGGTTGAAGAAACCCCAATGCTAACCTAGAAGGTTGGCTAAGCATTCAAATTCCAGGGGGTTTGAGAGAGACTATGGCCATTACAGCAGGTAGCGTATCGGTGGCATGTTCATCAACATACGCTATTCGGCATGCACGATTCGGGAGGGTCAAGGAGCGGCAGTTGGCCGTACTCATGCTATGGCTACTTACCTCCTAACAATAGCAACTCAGGTCTTTTTTTTTCTTTAAATTTCCTCTCACGTATCAATGATCCTCGTTGCTAATGCTTGCCCGGTCAAGCCAAAGGAGCAGTAGATAGGGAACAGCTAAAAGCTATAATCCTAATCTGTCCTGGCTAGAGTTGGCCGGTTATCCTTGCCCTCGGTGAGTGGCCATTTGGTGTTCTGTAGATCCGCTGTGGATAACCGGAATGTGGGAGAATCCTAGCTAACAGTACATGTATGGAAAATTGCATGAGATGCTACAAGCCGTCAATAACACGAGCTTGTGTGTTGTTGAGAGCTTCTTGTGTGTGGAAGGTGATAAGCATAGTCTCGGGTTTGAGCATATGCCATTGAGATAGTAGAAGGAGAAGCTCAGCCGGACCACCACTGCACGTGTTTGGCGTCTCAACCTTTCCACTTAAGCTCTCTTCATATTTGGTTTCCCTCGGTCATAACGTTCTCATGCATGACTGTTAATGTAACGCCATCGGGTCGTGCTATACCTAGGTAGTGAGCGATATGCCAATCCTGCTCTGGGTCTCAAGTCGGGATGTATGTCCGGTACTTAGACGAAGGACATTGGCTGCTACGGTGCCGAGAATTGGAGGTTCAAGAGGCTTTGGGCTAGTCCGGAGGATGCCGAATACCTGGTAGCAAGTCTACCAAGTAGGTAGCCTTACGCAAATCTGGTAGTCGCTCAGACCATGACAAACTGATTCAGGTAATAAATCATTGAAGGAAGGCCGGCTTGTTTAGTACGGAGCAACTAGTGTCCCTTAATAAGCCTTCTTAGAAGTACATGGCGCTTTTAGCAGTAAGCTTGAGAGTTCGGTTGCTACCCGGCCGAGATTTATAGGCGTTGCTAATGCTAGTTTCCGCCGATCGCCAGGTAGTGTGGTATAGTTGGAAGTATTTAACATCTTGACAATTTGTTTCCGCTGTACGTACCATGTAGGCAGGCTCACGCGGAAAGTGTGCGGAATGTAAAAGCTGGTCGGCCAAATTAAAGAAGTAAATGTCACTTTTTGCAAGCGGCCGCGACATTTACTACCTGCCCACTCTAGATGGAGACTTTACCGATACAGGTGGCGGTGGAAGCGAAAAGACTTCGCACCACTTACTCAGTATACTTACACGACAACCTGACCAATCCGGTCAGGCGCCCGGGGAGAAACGCAGCTGTAGTCGATATAAGCCGCTGATAACACAATGCAGAGCCCAAGGGTTAGAAGCTACCCGTCGGGAAGCTTCCGGTACCGTACATTGTTTTTAAGGGCTGCAACGTGGCCTGCCTTCGGCATCGTACGGTAGCGAAATATCGAGCCTACCAGGTATGGACACCATTACTACAGCACAAAATCCGTTTATGCCCATCATCGTAGGAGCTTCCACCGCCCAGGTTCGGGTTGTTTTCTTACACTAGGGCATAGGTAGGGTGCCGTAATTTACCTACAGTACACTAGTATACTTAACTGGCGACATAGACCTGGTTCGAGTAGTTTGAATTACGCGTACAATATAGTGTGCCCTATGTATACTACGGTAACCCGGGTATTACCTAGGCGTTGTAGGATTCTTCAGCCAGTTGCGTTAGTCATCTGGGGTAAATTAGTAATGTTAGAGATAATCTGTACCCGATATAGGATATTAATATGCCTGTAATAAGCCCAGCGAAACCAGAGGCTTGGTGCGGCGCAATCATGAAACAACCGGCTGGTGAATCGTGCAAGGATGAGTCCACCCAGTCTCCAGGCGCCCCGCTCTCGCTAGATGCATCTTCTTATTATTAGTCCCTTGGCAGCCGAGGTGCAGATGTAGTAGGCGAGTAGTGTATATACTATTCCATCGGTTCCTGTAGACGAAGTAGCGTGCCCGAGAAGACGGTGATCAGCTGGCCGTTACTACAAATACAGCATGCCGGGTGAGAGACTACCTACCTAAGGTGGCTAGAAACAAATGTTTAATCATAGAGTTGTTCCCCCTCTCGTCAAGTCCTACTGGCCGAAAGGGTGCATCATGCCATGTAACAGCACGAGTGCTAATTATACCTACTTACATATATACCTGCGTTTTAGGAATGATATACAGGAGATAGTGTAGTGTGCAGTGTGCCTCCTGTCTGTAGTAGATATTGTATTGTATTGTTAGAGATACAAGTTGTACTCCAAGTATCCCGTCCAAGTGTCTAGGCCCTGGCCTTGGGGTTCTACTACTAACCTAGCTTGGCAAGATGAGTAAGTGGACTGTTAGGAGCACGGGCGTCGGTAAATCGAGCGCTATCTTCATATACTACGTAGAATAGATTCTACACTTCAGCAAGGGATGATAACGCTGTCACCCGAAGAAGCCAGAAAATCTACACTACATCTCACCCCTGGCGATCTTGTACGCATTCGGCCCTAGAGCACGACCGGCACACTGCCGACTGTAAAGAAGGGATTCTGGACTTTGGTAATAATTTGTGCGCCATCATTGTTAGTATAGCGCATCTACCTAGGCAAGATTTGTGTGCGCTAGAAATGTGATTTGAAGATCTGACTGTATGTGATCTTGTAGTGTACAATATGCAACACAATAGGCTATCGGCGCCGTGCATAACAAGTTACCTAAGCTTTCTCCATCCATCGTTATGCTGTATCATCATCGGTGGCTGACTGCTGAAATTCGTTATCTACAATTGTTCCGCCATATTTCATGAACTGGGGTCGACCAGTCGAATAAGAACCTGCCAAGTCAATTAATCAATCAATCAGGTTGGCCGTTGCGATTGGCTTTCTGCATCGGGCAGTTTGTAACCCCACACGAGAGATGCCGCTACGAGTAATTTTGCACCAAGTAACCCTGATAATATTAAAATGCCCCTCCGCGTAGCCTTGTCAAAAGCCTCGCCTTACTCGGATCACAGGATCAAAGAACTACCTATGGTAGTGTACACGTGAGTCACGTCAAGAATATTGGAAAGAGATTGATTAAGTTGATCCTTGTTCTGCTCTCATGACTGATGGTTACGGTACACGAAGTGCTCAGAGCAAAATAATGACAAAGCATGCGTAATGTATCAGGGAGACAGGTTACCGCAGTGTTTCGAGTAGTATTCGGGTATTCTCTTAAAGAGGTATAATTTCCCGCTGGAGTGTACTGCATAACGACTCATTCATGTATACTTACCTAGTGCGGCCTGGATTATCATTGGGGACCCTGGTCCATAGCACAATATTGAATTACATACTCAATCCGGCGGTATCATCACGATTCCTATGGCTCCAAGCCCCCGGGTCCATCAATTTCTGCCGTACCCGCCCACGTTGCAGACGAGACCTACAGATGACTCGATAAGCACTTGTCATTGTTTTACTCTAGTGCGGCAAATCCCACTACTGCCTCTATTGAACCGAATCTGCCGCACTACATATGTTTATTGCGGCTAGCTCGCATTTCATGGCCATGGCTTCACTCACTTACTAAGTACGTAGTAGGTAACATGGTATGTCTGGTCAGCTACTTAGGATTCGCCGAACCTAGTCTCATCGAATATGACTCGATCCGGTCCTAAGAGCTGCCCGTATACCCATTCGTCTAGTGTACTCTTATATATCCGTCTATCTAGAGCCATCTTTTACCAATTTGTT
Organism: Xylaria sp. FL1042; assembly: GCA_022495085.1. Taxonomy (NCBI): domain Eukaryota; kingdom Fungi; phylum Ascomycota; class Sordariomycetes; order Xylariales; family Xylariaceae; genus Xylaria; species Xylaria sp. FL1042. The sequence continues at coordinate 49,006 of MU380213.1, forward strand.
CTCACACTCTACGAATGCTTCCGTGTATACCACATTATACCCGAGCATGTATTGTAGTATATACTACAATTGCACCTAAACTCTTACACTAGTTTCGGTATTCTACATTGATAGGGTTAGTAACCGCAGCAGCAAGATTCACCCCTGCGGCATGACCAGGATCAATCCGTTACGTGGATTGTGGATCTGTCCATATACTAGGTCAGTATATTTAAACGATTGCGGCACATTGCAGGATACTCGTATGCCTATGTCCTCTTTTAGTGTAGACCTGTTTTGTCCTCACACTAGACAATCGAAATTTGGCAGATAACAGCGCATCTTCGTCCAGAAAGAGTAACCTAAAATCACTTGCAAGCTAGCTGCATCACGCCTTGTTGTAAACTATGAATTACTTAGGTGTATACTCTCCTACAAGCACGTATCGTCCTCCTCCTAGTATAGCTCCCTTACCCCTGAGCATTATTAACAGGGTGTGAACTGGACCCCCCATGAGGGGCAAGCTACACTAAGGTAGGAGGCATCGTTGCAATGGACTCTTTGGGATTATGACCGTCTACCGCCAGCAAGCAACGCCACCGAGTTTAGCACATTCAGCTGTTGCGGGAGAAAATGCACAAGACGGAGCAAAAAACAGGACGAAAAGGGGAACGGTGGCTTGGGCGTTTTCATGGGGCCCCTAGAAGAAATGGGGAGGATCTTGCCATGTAATTTAATAATAGATCGAATCGGACGGTTGATCAAGGACATTTGATACCTATCTTCAGGAGCCGTGATGTTGCACAATGTTGCACATGAGCGCATTGGGCAAACCCGTCGACTTCGGCCATCTATCCATAGCACTGTGGATTCCGGTACGTTTCAAGTTTCTCATTCCGGTACAAACGTCTGCGAACCTGAAGCGGCCAAATACGCATCCCGGCAGAGCACGCCGTCCCCCTGTACTGCAGTAGAAGCATGTTAGTTATCCGTGGCTATGTTTAGCTAGGACATTGGCCGCATCCACGAACGATGCTCATCATTCAGCTGTCAAACTGCGGGAAGAAGCCACTGCGCCTATCGTTATAGGCAATGGAGAAATCTCCGGTTAGAATTGAGAGAGCGCGATCTGTTACGAGAAAGGAAAATCAAAATCGGAGGGCAAGTAAAGTATCGTAAACTAGGCGCCCGATCACTCATGGAAACAGTATCTACTATGAGAGCTTGGTCACAAAAACGTTGCGCTGGGCGAATAATTCCATGCGCCAAACACGGCCCAGGAATGCAACTCATTCTCCGAAAGGAGTTTGCGTTCCAATGGCATAAGCCCAGGAGGAAAAAGCCTCCTCCCGCACACTTCTGTGCGCTAGTGTATGTGCAGACGCGACAGTTCCCCAATGCGGAGGTCACATTGTCAAGAACGTATCCAGCGTCAAGACTCGTTGTTACATACACCACCACGTCTATACCCAACACATATCCTGCCAACCTTTTGACTCAGCGGAGCCAATTGCCGCATATACTACCACAACGATGTCCGCGATCTGGGGTTTGGGGCCTACACCCCTTGATGGAGCAAGCTTCATCAAGAACCCAGTCGTCCTCCAAGAATGGATAGTGGTTACGTGCCAGTGCAGTACAGTCCGTATAGTAGATCAATCGTATGCGACAGGCCTCATGTTTTGCATGGCATCTCGACCGAGTATCGTAGACCTAAGGTCGTAGCGAAGGCCAATGCCGAAGACTACGCTACGAAACTGCTCTTAGACGTTTGCACTAGGTAGAACCTCGCCCCTATCTATCTATAGTCGCCCGAGGTTTGTTCCCATGATCCCCATGGACGGAGACATGATGAGTGCGGTGGAGAACCTAGTTGGCTGGCTGCTACTAGTGTAGTGACCGACCGCACCGGTGTCCCTCCCTGTTGAATGGTGCGCTCGCGCAGCACCAGCAGCAAGCAGAAGCAACTACAACCACCAACCCGATCCGCCATCACGGCGAGCTTGCTTGGCCGATAGCAGCCAGCATGGCCCATGGGTTCAGGGATCAATGAGTTCGAGGTAAGGACCGGAGTGGCCCACCTTTGCTCGAAACACGTTGGTTAGCGGCTTGGTATCTAGGTATCAAGGAACTTCTCAGTCCCCAGCCCTGCTCGGTGCCCATGCTGTCTTGTGTGTCCAGTTGCAGGGGTTATTTACAAGCGTGAGCAGTTGAAGGATTTCACCCCTCAGATTGTTGTATTTCCGATTTCTGCTCTGGTTACAGGTGCTCCGACAAGGGAGATGCTATACTAGATAATTCTTAGCTCATGTTAGGTACCTTTCTCGGCTCTGTTGTGGACCATCTCGACTACACAGGTCACGTCACCCTCCCTCAAATTAATAGTCTTGTCCATGTTCACTGCTCTTCCCAATCGCCAACTCGCTCTACTGCGGCTGGAAACGACGCAATTCGACCTTTATGATCCATTTCTCACCCTGCGTGACCTTAATATTCTGCGCCCTGCCGCCCTCTCTGTTTAGGCAAACGGCCTCTTGCCCACAACATATTTGGCATGTGCCTCTCGTCGTCGGAGAGCTATTGTCAGCACAGATACTGAACGCACGAATGTCGGCATAACTAACTTCATGGTTACGATCTCTTGGTTTTAGCCGAGCATCGATTTGTTAAGAAAACTTTCTGGGAAGACTAGATCTGGATCTGTTGAAACGACCTGGGCGCAGGAAAGAGAAGAGACTAGGTATAGTGGTATTGCAGTCGCACAGCGCTGAACATCGAGACTACTTGTGGCGAGACCCGAGCAGTGTTTGTCCGAAAATCGACTCTGCTTCTGTGGCATCTGGTGCGAGGTAGCCTCAACCCCTCGTGGCAGGTCTACCCCATTCATGCTTAGCTCAACGTTACTAGGTTGAACACGGGCGAGCAAGCCTAAATAAAGCCTTCCCTCACCTCTATTCCTTTCGTCTAGTCGTAAATCTTGCCAGCCTGTATGCTTGCTCTACTTCGTCCAGGACCTTCAGCCTCTCACTTCCCTGGGAAGTCATTGGAGGCAGAGCCACGTCGACCTACCGAGGGTTGGGACGTCGAACGCTCAACGATGGCGGCTTCGTCTCACAATTTATTCCCTCGCTCTCCGACACGATCGTACGACTCTTCTTCAGTGTCTTCTGCTACTTCACCTCGGCCTCAAGTTCATTACCTCAATAATCTAATGGGGCCAAACGTTAGGTCAAACCCTACACACACGCCTCAACCCATAGGGATACCACCCCTCCCATCGGTTAGCCAATCCTCCTTTCAGCCGTTCACGCCGGTGACGGCGACTTCGATCATGGGACGGGAGTCTCTCGCCTCGGGTGAATCGGTGGTGAGCACACCAGGGCTTTCTAGTGCGCAGTTATCGGCGAACGCTCAGGCACAGAAGCGAGCGTATCGACAACGCAGGAAAGACCCCAGGTACGTATTTTAGACCCGTCACGCGTTATGTCCTCTCTCATAAGCATCTGTTTGCTTTGTATCATTGCTTTACTGGTCTCCGGCCCGAGTTTCCACTAACTACATCATGCGTTGGTTTAGCTGCGATGCTTGTCGAGAAAGGAAGGTCAAATGTGATGCTACGGAGACGAACAGTTGCTCAGAATGCTCTAGCCGTAATGTCAAATGCCAGTTCACCAAAGAGACAAACCGCCGAATGTCGTCAATTAAGCAAGTACAAGATCTGGAGAAGCAGATGGAACGAGTCCGGAGGGAGAACAGCCACCTCAAACGCAGTCTGGCTGAACGAACGGGTGTAGAGCACATGGACGTTGATACCGATGTCGCGGAGCAGTTTGCGCTCCGTTTACCTGATCTGAATTCGGAACCACGGAAAAGGAAGCGAGTGCCGACGATGCACGATTATGCACGGGTGAGGGTGAATTTTCGCGACGTGTCTAAGGGCCTCTTGAAGGCACCAGCGCCGTATCGTCCATGGCCAGAGTCTGCAATCTTCGATCAGGCTCAGCCAACATTGCCAGCGAAGGGAACTATAGACAAGCTTCTCCACTCCTATTACTCGGCCGTTCACGTTATGACGCCCATAATCCACTGGCCGTCCTTCCAGCGCGATGTGGACAGATTGTATCAGAGTAACGATCTGCGCCAAGTTCCGACTCCTTGGCTGGCCATGTTCTATGCTCTTCTTGCGGTAGGATGCCTCTTCAGTGCGGATCCGGCCCCCGATCGAACGCTGAAGGCAGGCGAATTTATGGACACCTCGAAAAGCCTCATGGACCCGTGGGCCGACGAATACGTGTTGGATGATGTACGGGGCTTATTTCTGATAGGGGTCGCCCTATACGAGATGAATTTAAAATCTGCTGCCTGGAGTTGGCTGGGAAGGGCGATACGATGTGCGCAGGACTTGGAACTACACTTGGAGCTTGGGGCGCGTACGAGAGTGGAGGCAGATATGCGACGCAGAGTTTGGTGGGCGGTATACATATTTGACCGAACGTTAGCATTCGAGATCGGTCGCCCGTTCATGATCGACGACAACGATTGCGATGTGGCGCTACCAGAGCCCTGCGACGACCATCTATTGGAATCCGAAGGTCCGATACTGGCGCATAGCGCGAGCCCTCCGCTCACCCAGTTCCTACATGCCATCATTAATGTAGTCCGATCGTTTACCGGTTTGAGGAAAGCATTTTCTGCTCCGATTATCGAGCGACCTCGACTTGCCACCTTTGACAGTCACTTCACTGCCTGTCAGAGTCTCTTTCCGCCTGTCTTTGACCAGAACAGCTTGGAAAACATTTCGCCCCACGTCCTTATGCCGCTTGCCTATCTTCTCAGCGCACGCCTTCATCTGCATCGACACAATCTAACCCCAGTATGTCCCATGGAAGCCCGTATCGAGGCTATCGAACAATGCGCGTCCACAGCATATGAGACCGCTCGTTTAATGGAGCGTTCCAGTGCAAGCCTTGCGGATTCAGCGACAAGTCTTCTCGTCACGCATGTTTTCCGCTCGACACTGTTTTTACTTTTAACCGGATACAGGGAGCAGGCCATAACTTGTCTTCGGGTCCTCAAGTCTGTCCACGAGAAGAGAGAAATCTCAGTGGCCTGTGGCCGTTATCTGTCTTTTTTCGCCCATACATTGCGATCCAAGCAGCACGAAGCCACGGAACGACTGTCTCGCCCACCAATCCCTAGTTACCCTCCACATCCCCCATTAGATCCCAGAGCTGTTCAGGACAGTCTGGTGAGGGACGAGGAACTCCTGCTTTACGTCAGTGCGGACATGCAAGCTAGCGCCGAGACTGCGTGGATCTGGGCAGGGGTCGAGAGAGACGCCCCTGTACCGCCTCCCGCAATGGCTAGAGGGATCGCGGCGGTCGAAAAAAGAACGGGGTTGAATGCAAGTGAGCGGCAAGATTGGGGAGGCTGGGACAGCCTACTAGACCTTGTCCGAGGGCTAGGGCCTGCAACGGCACCGAGCACAATACCGAATTACGGGTTAGCGACAGCACCACTCCCGACGCAGACATTACCCCCGATCGTCATGGAGCCGGCCGCCATCCCCCGGAGCAGCGGCACGGGGCCAGATAGTGCCAAAAACAGCCCAGCACCCGGCGGTGTGAGCAGCCGAAGTACTGAGAGGATCAGTATCGCAAACATCATCTAAGTTATTTTGGATTATACATACATACATACACACATACATATAGACCGACCGACTACCGAACGAACCTATTTTATTTTTATGGTTTTCTTTTTTTCTACCTTCACTACGAAACGCCTAACGATCGAACGCGAAACGTTAGTTTTTCCAAAAAATTTCCGACCCAATGACGACATGGAGGGTACACGTTGAAGGGGGGGCAAACGGGGAGACATTTGATACGACTTGTGATTACGATACCCCTTCGTTGCATTGCGAGAGTACAAAAATCGGCTGAGCATTTCTGATGGCATAGACCAAACGATTTCTGTTGAATTTTTTGCTCTTCTTTTTTTCTACTTCTAGGGCTTCTCAAACTGTAGCTCCTCCTTACCCTCACCCCTTAACTCGACTACACTTGGTTTTAACCATCTTTTCTTTGAACCTCATTTCCCTTCGATTTTAACATTCTAAGACGCCAACGATACCATTTTCCTTTCCATTGAAACACTATGTTACCTTTTTTTTTTTTTTTTTTTTTTAGCTAAAGTTTTGTTACTTCCATCGAAGCATGTTTTATTGCTCTTTTGCTTTTCCGCTTGCTCTATTTCGACTTTCACTAATCGACATCCCTGATGTAATGTGGGTCTCAACGCCTTTATTGTGTAATGTAGCATATCGGATCGGCCAGGCGGAATATTCCTTTTTTGTTCCAAACGGACGGAGCACCTTGACGACAACGAACAAGTCTCTGTGCGCCATGATTCACTCTCATGTTTTGCAGCGGAAAATATTCTAGAAGAACTGGCACGAACCAGAAAAAAAAGGAGAAATCGTTGGTATACCCGCTGCAAATGTGCCACGATGGATTTTGGAGTGTCAGGCGGATGTTCTTCTCTTGGCGGCGAAAGCTGGATCCGGATACCCTGTAATATTATTACTTAAATTTAGTATTAAAGTCAGTGGTAAACTTGATAACTGCCCGCTGGATTCCATCGTGATTAGAACCGATTTATATGTAATATCCCTAGATAGATGGAAGTCTACAGGCCATAGTACGCTCGTCTACCTTGCTGTCTTAGATTACCTCCCAAATCGTCTATGGATGAATTATCCAGCTGATTTTTCGTTGGGTATGGATGGTTTCCATTTCCCATCTCGCCCAATAGAACCCGACCCCCTACCTATAATAAATAGTTCTTGGTTTACTATGTTGGATAAGAAGTCCATACCACTCCTTGTTTACTTGGACCTACCACATCGTAATATTCATAAAGTTACCACATCATCTAAATAAAGAGTGGTCTAATATCATTTATACATGTCATATATCAACACTGCCCTCCTTCTTGAGTTAGTTCCAAGACTAGGTTGATAGGTGTCTCTATATCAACCCTGAAGTCTGGGATGGCAACTTCAGCTTACATCTGTCTCTACTTCTCAGAATAATGCCTCGCTTACAAGACAGCAAGTACTAAATATCCCACCTAGGGTTTACTATTTTCACACTCCATATTTCATGATGGTAAAAAGAGACACTTGGTGTTAGTGCGGGGCACTTGCAAAATGCGCCTGTACTGGTAGGTACATAGATTACCTCATATGTGACGCACCATACATACCTATGGGCCAATCATATCGGTGGACGGCTTACTCCTTAACGCCGATAGCCCTCACAAAGGATGCCCTTTGCGGGGCTATTCATTTAACGGCTACTACCAAGCTAGACCAACAAGCCTGCGAACCATCTGCAAACCCCCAAAGGTATTCTAATTTAAGTGCTGTGCTACCGAGACCTGCATGGAGACTCCATCATCATACCTAGTCGACGCACATGCTGTCATGCTCTCGTGCCTGTGCCTGTGCCTGTGCTTTTTTTTTCGGCTTCGTGCACTATCGTGAATATCGCCTCCCTTCCCCCCCCCCCCCCTCCCCCTTGCCCTTTCCGTCTATTTCCCTGTCTTCTTGTTTCTCTCGTCTTGAAACCTCGAAACCTCGAAACCTCGAAACCCTGAAACCCTCAGCACGTCGCCACCACTACCACCATCACCACCACCACTACCACCATCACCACCACCATAACCACCACCATAACCACCACCATAACACCACTATAACCACCATACTACCTCGTCCCGCCTTCTTCTCCTCCTTCAAGAGCTCAGTCAGTCACTTAGTCACGTGAGCGCGACACCGCGACAAGGGCGCAAGCCGAGATGCTGACCTGTGACGCGACATGGACCCCGACCAAGCTGCGCCTCTGCAAAGGAGCACGTCGCAGGTATCGTCTGTGTCTGGCCGGAGTAGCAGAGGCCATGGAGGCCATGGAGGCCATGCAAGCCGTGCAAAGTCGCGGTCGCGAAGGCTGGCTTCCCAGCCTTCGAGCTCTGCATCGTCCATTGCCGCCTCGGACAAGTCGCTGACCTCGTTCCCCTCCTTCTCGCCTCAGCAGCCCCAGCACGACCCGGCTCTGATCCCGGACGTATGCGCCGAACCTACTGTTACTGCTGTTATTGCGCGCCCGTCAGAACCCCCGACCGATACCACCTCGATAGTAGAGAGTTTGACCACCGCCGAAGCCACTAGAACCCCGCGCAATGCCCTCTTCGAAGACAGCCCTGTTGCCAAGCGACAGATTCCTGGCGTCCTTCACCTCGCTGAGCATGAGCACATCGAACGGCTCCTGGCCAAGTACGGCCCTGTCAACCTTGTCCGCCAGATCGCTGAAGACTTGGCCCAGCGCGACCTGCAGATATCAAATCTTCGGAGGAAGGCCGATGCACGCGAGAGAGCCCTCAGAAAGATAATATTGGAGTGTGGCTTATCGAATTTAGAGCTGGAAAAGAAGCTGCGCTCCGTGGAGCAGGAGCTGGAAGCCCAAGACCAGGCAAAACGGGGTGAAGATGGAGGTCTGTCGAATATGATGAGTGATGCCATGCACGATTCATTGTCACGGACATCGGATACGGGCCTGGGCATTGATAACGGGGTCGAGTCCACTATTAGGGCCAGCGCGCCAAATACGGCCAAGGAAAATAGCAAGGGAACCATAAGAGCCTGGAAAGACTATCTCTGGGGTACTGGCAACGGTAGGAAGACTAGCCGGCCCACAAACATGAACGGCGAAGGTATCAGGACCGCCATACGAGCTCCCGCCGCAGGAGACCGAAGGCCGCCCATCCAGGAGGACCTTTTTATACCGCCTGAGACTGCATCTACACAAAACTCTAGTCGCGCTTCGAGCATCCACCAAGGACACGGGACGAGGAAACCCTCAGGTTCTCTTGCTAGCATGGCCTTACAACTCGTTGCTGGTAGGGCTGCAAACCGCGCCGATCCAGACACTCTGAGGGGACGCTCGGACTCGGTGCGACAAGAGGGGTCCTTGCGAACATCTTCAGCCGCGAGTACCAAGGCTGGCGGATCAGTTCGTGCGAACTCATCACAACCTGGTCCGAAGGCGCTAATGTCTATGCGCCGCTCTACACCTACCTCTATAAATTTAGCCAAAAGATTTCAGAATTATGAAAGAAGGGAAGGCCCAGGGACATCTCCTGAAGATTCAGCAGACACAAGACCAGATAATTATGTCCCGGTTGAGATGGACACTATCTTCTCCCCCGAGGGACAACCGCCCACATTGACACACATTTATAACAATCCTAACAATGCTGAATATCTCACCGATAGATTTGGCTTTATTTATGACCAGCGCCGGAAAATGAGGCAACGGGAAGCCGCGCAGGTAGCGGCCCAGATGAAGCGCGGTAGTCGTGCAGAGATGCTTACCGGAGGAAGATCGGGCATTTCCCCTAATTCACTTGACGATAGCGCAAGCTCCACTCGCGAAAGTGGTAGTGATGGTCGCCCGGGCACACCAAATTCTAGCGAAGACGTAATGGAGCAAGGGAAACCAAAGAGATGGCAGGATTATCTCAAGATCGCAACTGGTCCAACTGAGCTTCTTTCGCACACGCCGGTTGCAACTTCTAGCATGGAGGTACTGGAAGGTAACGATCCGCCGAGGTCACCCGGTTTGATCACAACCAATGACCGTGGCTTTGTTCCACCGGCTAGTACCACAGCGGCTCTGAATAGTGAGTCAAGTACCAGAGAAAGTGAGGAGGCCTCCGCTACGCTCGTTCACGAAGATGTTGAACCGGTCAGGCTACTTCTAAAGCAGTTGAGTGATGTCCACGATCAACTGCAACGAGAAAAGTCCGTCCGATGGAACGAGTTCCTACGTAAAGTGCGAGCAGAGCGTAAAAGAGAGAGCGAGGCTGCTACCGCCGCCGCTGTCGCTGCCGCAGAGGCTCGCTTTCAAAAGGCGCCCGTCATGATTCCAGAGGCGAAGTTGACAGATGGAGAAACAATCGGCATCGCTGATTTGGGGTCCAAAGGTAAAGTCGGCCAAGCTAAATGGAAGGAGTTCCGATCCCTTGTGCTTGGTGGCATCCCGGTTGCGAATCGTCCCAAAGTATGGGCTGAGTGCTCGGGTGCTCTATCGATCCGCATTCCAGGTTATTATGAAAGTCTTGTTTCGAGACCCAGTGTAGACGACGACCCAACAGTGATTTCGCAGATCGACATGGATGTCCACAGGACGCTCACAGACAATATCTTCTTCCGCCGAGGCCCAGGGGTTGCCAAACTCAGCGAAGTATTGAGAGCATATGCTCGGCGAAACCCTGAAGTTGGGTATTGTCAGGGTATGAATCTCATTACAGCCAACTTGCTACTTATAATGCCGTCTACGGAGGACACCTTTTGGGTTCTCGTTTCCATCATCGAGCTCATATTACCTCACAGCTACTATGACCATAGCTTGATAGCATCGCGTGCGGACCAGAACGTCTTGCGACAATACGTTACAGCATTGCTTCCGAAACTCTCCCAGCACCTAGAGAACCTCAGCATTGAACTCGAGGCTTTGACATTCCAGTGGTTCCTTAGTGTCTTCACAGATTGTCTGTCAGCTGAAGCTCTCTTCCGCGTCTGGGATGTCGTACTATGCATCAATGACGGTTCTACATTCCTCTTCCAAGTTGCATTGGCACTCTTAAAACTCAACGAACAGCGGCTACTGCAATGCGATACCCCTGCCTCTATCTACACCTATATCAACCACCAGATGACCAATCATGCAATTAGTATCGACGGCTTAATCCAAGCTTCTGAGGGTCTACGAAGAGTGGTTAGGAGGGGAGAAGTCGAAGACAGGAGGAATAAAGCAATCGAAGCCGAGAGGCAGCTCATGAAGGAGCGTGAAGAACATGCGGCGCTATACCGCACACAGAAGTCAACATCTGCTCCGGCTCTCGTTACCGAAACCAGTGCTTCCGCGATATCTAGCCCCACACCTAGTGCCGCGCAAATAGATGGCGAAAATGGGAGCGTTGCGAGTTTAGGTATTATTGACGATGCAGAAGACGCCGGTGTTACGACGACTCCCATGCCAATCGAACAGGAGGTGCAATTTGGACTTGGATGATATGGAATCTAGAGCTCATATCGTGGGCAGCTAGAAGAGATAGTGTGATCGCTGGTCAAGTACTGGCGTCTTTCATGGTTTGGTGTTTTTAGACTTGTACTTGCCGTGATACCCCAATACACCATTCCTTTTTCTCGTCCATTCAATTGGATGCCTGTGTCGGGCCTCTAGCATCCCTAAGCCTCCAGCTACCAGTCATATTATGCGCATATACCAAGCATTTGTTGTTATAGAGACAAATGCTATCTTAATTAAACTAGGAACGTTTGATCCAGTTCTCGCTTTTTCATTCTTATTAATTACAAAGTGGCCATAAAGCGACCAGCGCCTTGTGAGAACTAGAAACAATTATATCCGCCTGCAATGGTGCATCGAAAATGGGTTTATGTTCTTTTACCCCTTGCCTTCGTATTACGACGAATATACTTTTCCTTGGGTAGGTCATTGAGGATCACTAGTCTCTGAGCTACCCATTACCTAGGAGCTATGGAACTGTATAAGGCTACGGGATAGCTGTGTCTTACGTTTAAATCCTACCACCAGATGAGTCCACGCCATCCTTGACTGCCTGACGGACATTCTCGTCGCTTCTACTCATAGAGAGGAAGGGGCCTCATTCTCTTCTAAAAATTCCTCTATTCCAAGTTCAATATTACGCTCTTCTCATCTCAAAATAGTAAAAATAGGAAACAAATTCCGCAAGTGTAGCTATTTTGATACCGACAGCGTAAACTCAAGCAAATAGCTTGGATTCCCCGGGAACCCCATGTTGAAATACGTCATCTGGATCAACCTCCCTGCTCAAGTCCCGAAGCAGCTGTTTATTGTCAACGCTGTAGGAACCGATCGAGTCTTGGAAATCCAAGGCGTAATTCAGATATTTGTAGAGGACAGCTTAGCCCCTCGTCGATTGCTTCCGGCAAGCTTCTTGCTGTCCCCAGAATAGTCTTATCTAGCGGAGTGTGTAGAGGTTGGAAAACGTAGGAATGAGACCCTAAATAGATAGCTTACCAACAGCTCGGTACAAATGTGCGTAATGACGCATCAAATGATACTTCCACCCTACACAGCTCTCCTACCCCGGCCTGCTTGGCGTCCTAGTCACCCGCGCTCTGTTTTGCTCCCGGGGTTGATAAGCGTGTTCATCTACACATGCACTCTATTATTAGAATCTTCCAAAGATTGTAGTATGTCCCCTTTGTCCCATGTACAATCTCAATTTATACCATAGATTAACTTGTATCATTATCGCCGAACACTTTACGGCTCGCCAAGTAGCTCATTTGTATGCTTTCTCCTTTCCCCCTTCTTGCCTTAAAATTAAGTATTGGTGCACTTTGCAGGTGCGCTTTAGTCTCCTGCTCTCACACTTCCAAACACAAAGAGAGCCGCAATTTTTCAACATCAAAGGATAATAACATCTTATTCGATATAGTACATCTATTGCCCATGATAATACCACATCCCACCTTGACTATGGACAGGCAAACACCGTTACTAGTGAATGATGGTTGGATCAGTGGTTCATACAGTCAGCGTAGTCCATTAACACTCGATTTCATGCTGGTCTAGCGGGAAAATAGCTATATGCTGCTGGTCACGCTCCCAGAATATCGTTGTCAGATTAGTTCTTGGCACATTAGAAGCAAGATCTATCGCTACCTATTCGGATTTATCTTCAGGAATCGTGAGATCTGAGAGTAAGCGGGTCTCACCCAAGATATCAATACCTATTTGAGGAATTAGAAGTACCGGTGACAAACTACGCATAGGAATACGCCGAGTTGACATCTATGCGATGGCATAGTATAGTAGTTACGCTCACTCTATCTACTCAGCTTTGCCAGGTGGTCCAAATAATGAGGTTCATCGTTCATAGAGGGAAACCTATCACCACAAGTATAAAGAGTCCCTATGTAGCCCTACTCTCAGATACGAGTTATTCACTGAACACTGGGACCGCGCTGATTCATTTAGTAGCGTATTAGAACAATATTTCGACCAAACGATGAAGCTCACGTCACTTGCCTTGCTCGCTGGTCTTACTGCCGTATCAGCGGTTCCGGTCTCGAACGTGTCTGAGTACGAATATGTGATTATAGGATCTCGGCCGGGCGGTGTTACTTTGGCGTGAGATTTTAATTATGTCTCCAAAATACGATCAAGTCCGCTGACACAACATAGGTGCCAATCTAGCCCGCAGTGGTCATTCCGTGTTCTTGATCGAAGTTGGCGGGGACCATGGTGATGATATTTTGAAGACTGTCCCGGTAATGTATGCTTATTCCTAAGATTACTTAACGCTTCGAAAGTAACGGGGGCTAATCAAGTCTATAGGGGCGGAACCGCCGCAGAGCATCCTGAGATATCTTGGGCCTTTTTTGTCACTCATTACCAGAACCAGACTCAGGCTCGCAGAGATAACAGACTGACAAACAGATTTGCCTATCTACTACCCAATGGAACCTACTACGTTGGACTCGACCCTCCGGAAGATACAGAGCCGTGAGAACATCTCTAAGTAAACCCTTTTGCTAGAATTTGAAACTAACGCCTCCTCAGGGTCGGCCTTCTCTATCCCAGAGGGAATACACTAGGCGGCAGTGCGCAGGTGAATGCTGCGGTTTTTGCACTCCCAGCTGATGAACACTAGGACGCTATTGCGGATTCAACTGGGGATCAGTCCTGGAGAGGGGAAAAGATGCGCAATGTCTTCATAGAATTGGAAAACTTCACTTATCTCCCTGTTGAATCTCCCGGCCATGGGTTCGATGGGCTCATCTCAGTAAGCTTCTTCTTCTGCTAGGTTGATGTACTCTCCTAACTAAGTAATCACAGAGCAATCGGAATAATCTCAGTTACGCCACAGGTAATTCTGGTTAAGTCGAGATATTGTCGAACACGTATCGTGAGCTCGAAGGTATCGAGATCGAGGACATACAATAATTTGAAGATCTTATGAGACGAGATCCAAACCGTGTCGATCCTGATAGGTACAAATCAAGTCTAAGCCAAATGGCCACTTCCAAGGACGCTAGCGGTCGTAGAAGTGCAGCGAGAAACTATATTATAGAAACAGTAAACGCCAGGAACCCGGATGGCTCTCGAAAGTATCCACTCACGGTCAGCTTACATTCACTTGCTACCCGAATTCTTCTCGAATCAAGGGTTTCAGGGTCGAAACCAAAGGTGACGGGAGTCGAGTACTTAGCCGGGGAGGGATTATATGGCGCCGATAAGAGATACAACCCTCTCAGAAAGGGGTCCCGGGAACCGTAAAGGCCACAAGAGAGGTGATTGTATCCGGTCGCGTCTTCAACACTCCCCAAATCCTGAAGCTCTCCGGGATTGGGCCTCGAGATGAGCTAGATGCCCTTGGTATTCATATTTACGTCGATTTGCCTGCAGTGGTAAGCTATCATTCTCAGATGTGTATAATTTTGCATCGAATAAGACTGACTCCCGAGTGTAGGGTAGCTATCTCTTTGACAATTACGAAGGTGGCATCAGCATCGAAGCTGCCTCCGACTTGGCGGTCGTCAGCCCCTGTACATTTACGTTCGATGAGGAGGATCTGTGCTATCAGGAGTGGCTAATTTCAGGCACCGGACCCTATGCTGAAGCGGGTGGGCCTTATCAGATGTTGTACCGTTCCAGCGTGAGCGAGACCGAGAACGCAGATACTAACGCATTTGGTGGCACCGGGTTCATCTTTCGAGGCACCTGGACGGGCTATTCTGCCGTCACATATCCCGCCACAGCATTCTTCTGGTCGGTAGTGACGATGCAGACGCGAAATAGAGCCGGTACGGTCACCTTGCGTTCTACTGACCCGCGGGAGCCACCCAAGATCGATTTCAACTGGTTCTTGGAGGGCGGCGACGAGGATCTTACTGCTATCAGGGAAGCAATCGAGTTGTCTATGGGCATTTTGAACATGACCGGAAAGCCCTATGCCCCCTTGACCCCACTCGAGAGTCGAGCCTGAGACGGGCATAGAGATTAACCAAGCTCTCCGAGATTCCGTGTACAGCCATCACGCTCAGGACTCGTGTAGGATGGGCCCAGCTGGTAATACGAGTTACTGTGTCCCCTAACTTCAAGGTCAATGGTGTTGATGGTTTGCGAGTGGTCGACGCATCTATATTTCCAGTCAATCCTGGTGGTTTTCCTAACCTTCCAACGTACATGATTAGCCAGAAGGCCTTCGGAGATATCATTGCAGATATTCAAAGCGATTGCTAAGGCATGATCATAATCTACGCAGTATATTCCTGTATTATGTACGTACCATAAGAGCCTTTCAACTCAAGTGTTATCCTTGAGTCTTTAACAAATATCCATGATGACTGTGATCTAATCTGAACTTATTGTGACCGTCTCACTAAGGTATTTTTATTTAACCGATTGATAAGACGGGCAGCTCAGGGAATAGTCAAGTTCCCCCACAACTGTTGAAGAACAGGAATAAAAGCCTCCAGGAGAGAGTGGAAGGAAGTTCTGGGATCCAAACAGGGAAATCCTCGTACCCCAAACGCCATCACGAGATGCTATCCTTACGTAACCTTTAGAACTGTCGTGGCAAAACGGTTAAGTTACGGTTGCACTCGCTTAATCGGATATGGACTATTATAACCTACACACCTAGCCCAGGGTGCGGATATGTTCAACATTATTAACGAGAAAAATACGTCAAACTTATAACCACGACAGACTTGTCTTCAGTTGAATATGGATTGAAGTAAGTTTAGCAGCGCGTGCCAGCAAGAGGCGCCTCTAGGGGATAATAGGCAGAACTTACACTTCCTAGGGCAATCAAATAATCGAACTGTTAGGGAATCTATTCAATTAATTAACTGATTAAATATTCTTCTCTGTGTATGCGTGTTTGTTTATTGGCGGACTATGTAGTAGTCCCTCATGCTCAAGCCTTTTTTTCTACGCCAACTTAATTAGTTGATAGCTAAATTCAATCCTCTCTTTCGCACTCACACTACTTCAGTACTATTACGGGTTTCTCCTGAGACTTCGAGCCGTTAATGCGACTTTCATGTGTCTAGTGTAGAATTCTATATTGTTAGGTTGATTTGCATATTGGCAACTAATTGGTGGATACTGGATGGTAGTTGTTGGAAGTAATAGGGAAGCTAGGCATATATAGTCATCTTGGATAAGTAACAGTCGCTTGCTTAGCGAAACTTTTCACGAGTTGGCTTCACAGTGCTTGTTCTTTGATCCCCCTGGATCTAACTTAAGACGCTTAATAAGAGAAAGGCCATGCCGCGTTAACGGTGAGTTTGATGATGCTCTTCGCGCGATTTATCGGTAGATAGTAAAGACGGTATCTTGACTCGGAAAAACGTCGGATGTCGTGGTAACAAACTACGTATACATGCATTTATCACGGCGCTTACTAAGCCCAACCTCACCTTCGGTCCTCATCGCCATGGTCACAATACATACTACGTAAGATAAATCGACTAAATCACAACCTTCGAGGTTCGCGTATTGTTTAGGATCATTAGATTCATGCACGCGGGCCATTCCTTCTTCCTGATGACCTAATGCGGCCTCGGTCCGTGATGGTTAGCAGCTGAAGAAGACCGAAAGCATCTCTGAGTGCACACAGAACCTGCAATATCACCCGATTTGGCCTCGGCCGGCAAAAGATACCAGCTGAAGAACATTAGGGATTTAGTCCAAGTAAAAAATACGACCTTATGTATTGCGGCCCGATGTTGTGTTCGCCGACTTCTGATCTAAATCATTGGTTTGGGCCCGACGAGATGAGAGCATCGACTGCTTCTCCAGACAGTGGGGCGTCTTTGGATGATTCCTCTGTCTGGGAAAGCGATGAATAGGGGATAGAATTATCATATTTGTCAAGGAAGTTCATCTCGGGGCCTGTCACATTGGCGCATATGCATATGTCGTTGGCATAATCAACAACAAGCTGGATCATGCAGAGTCCCCGGCCAGGATGCAGACTTGTCAACAACAAAGGAATAGTCGACACGAGGTGCAACTGGTTTTAAATATATTGGTGGATGATCATTACCTCTCTTGCCTCATACGGCAACCGAAGGAGGTGATAGGACCTCAAACTGCTTAGCACTGTGGCAGTAACATGGATTCTCACCTGGAAAGAATGCAAGTTTGATGCAGATATGCGAACTGGGTAACTTGTGATTACTCCTTCTTCCACAGACTAAGTTAGCTCTAAAGGATACATAGCCGGGATTTCAATATTGACAGCCCAGAAGTAGATCCTACACAGGCGAAGCCAGTGAATAGGGGTTGGTGGTGCCTGTCTTATGCTCGTGCTGCACTGCTGTAGTAACTTCCTCGTTCCCGAGACAGTTATTTTCCCCGTATTATGGCCTCTCGAGAGTCTGGGGGTTAAAGGCCGAGTCGGCGAGATGGTTAAACTTCTGGTCACTGCTCGACATGTGGGTTGAACCTATCGCATATAAATAGAGCTGTCATGCTCCCTACCAAGATTTCGGCCATTTGGCATCAAAGTACTCAGCGTTCGTTGTCTTATCAAGCCAGCCAGGCCTCGAAATATTCATTAACAAAGTACTCCGGACACCTAGTCTTATCTACAGAACGACCTTCAGCATCATGCCTTCTACTATACCATACGATCCCAGCCTCGTTCTAGCCAACGTG
This sequence comes from Xylaria sp. FL1042, assembly GCA_022495085.1. Taxonomy (NCBI): domain Eukaryota; kingdom Fungi; phylum Ascomycota; class Sordariomycetes; order Xylariales; family Xylariaceae; genus Xylaria; species Xylaria sp. FL1042. The sequence continues at coordinate 66,795 of MU380213.1, forward strand.
GTCGACAACAGAGCGCTTCAACTCATTCAATCAATCTCGGCAGCCTCTGCACCCGCTGATGCTGCCCAGAATGATCTAAACGCTTTGATTGCGATGCGTCGCAGTCTCGACATGACACGGAACGAGCTTGTCAACTTAGGTATCAACACGAAGAGCTGCAACGATGAACTCTCAAATCTGAATGATGAGATCACCGCCGCGGCGGAAGATTATGTCAAGAAAAAGATCACTGCTGAGAAGACCATCAAGCCTCTCCGCGCACAGATCAAGGGCGTCAGCGCGAACGCAGAAAGCCCGGTTGACTATACCAAAACACAGATCAAGTCGATGCCTCTCGCAGCTGATTCCATGAACATGGATGTCCAGTATTTTTCCATGGACTCGAACATTGAGAGCGCCGATGCCTATGCCTCTACTATCGCCACCTTCGTCGCCGCCTCGACTAGTTGGATGGGAGTTAACGCATCCAAGGATATGTCTAACGCTGCCCAGAAGCAGGTCTCGTCTCAAGCAAAGAAACACAGTCTCTCTGGCACCCTCGTACTCTCCGTATCCTGCACGCACAAGAACGCAGCAGTTCTCGCCCCTTTCGTTCTGAATCCCGACAAGGCCATCGGTACCTGGAACCACCTCTTCCCACATGATTCCCTCGACCCCACCAACCGTCTGGACATGATAAAGTGCGCCTGTTCGAAGGAAGACCAGGGAACTGCCAACCGCTACAGTATCCTCTCGGGCATGACGTTCGGCTCTTCTTTCGTGGGCATGGTGCACGTCCTCAATAGCACCGACAGCAAAGTCAGCGAGACCATGAGCAGCGCCGCGCAGACCCTGCAGTCGCAAATGGACGCGGCAGCATGGTACGAGGCGCAGTCCGGCGGCTTCGGCGTCAACAGCTCTATCGCGACGGACGTCAAGAACCTGCTCTCATCGCAGAACGTCACGACGCACGTCGCGCTCATCTCGATGGGCGTGATCCCGTCGATGGTCGCAAGCGAGGTCAAGCTCGGCGTGCAGACCTTCGCCAAGTTCGATCCCAAGGCGAGCATGGAGGCCATCGCGGAGCTGCAAAACTCGACGGTCGCGGGCGAGAACAGCCTCAAGGCGTCTGCGCAGGCGGCCCGCACAGGGAAGCAGATGGTGACCATGAAGGGCATGGAGATCAAGGCTGCCCTGGAAGGGCTGGCGGAGATCGACGACGGACATAATAAGATGCTGGACATCAACTCGATGATGTCGGCGCTCGACGACTATCTGAAGAAGGCGGCCGATGGAAACTCTGGTGTGCCGTTGAATTACTTCTTGAAGGACATCACGAAAAAGGAGCTGGCTGAGGCGTGGGTTGCGAAGTACTACCCCGGGCAGTACAATGCGATCACGAACGACGATACTACGGCGGTGGCGAGGACTCAGTAGGGAGGTGAGCGGCGTAGTGGAGGGGGCGAGGAATAATGGTTGATATAATTCCCGTCAAGATCGGAGGGGTGACTGAGGATTGAACTGCATCATCATCCCCGGGGTTTTAGCATAAATATCCGGCTGGCGTATAGTCTGCAGCACAAAAGAAGTCACTCGGAACGGGCCCGGACGTTTAGTAGTTCCTTTTCTCGATACGGTGGCTCGGGTAGAGTTAAGACGCTGATAGTAACACGAAGAGCCTAACTATACTGCCAAAGTGAGCCAGCAGACGCTTTTGTGTCGAATGTTCAATACCGATTTAAGAGCACCGTAGGTGGTGTTGACCCGAACAAGCCTCATTACCAAAGTTAAATTTCTTCACAAGTGGGAGATGCTTCCTATTGTGGCCTGGTATTTTCTCGCCCCTTTGTCGTTGATACAAGAATCTTATCTATTCAAGTCTAAGCTTTCGCCTTTTCACAATTAAACCACCGCAATTCTATTCAATCAACTCCTGGCGCAGGCCCCTGCACATCTTCCCCTGAACCGGACTTCATATTCCCCAAATGCTCAGCATGTGCTCTAATCTTGTCAAACTGGAAGGGCCAGTTCACCACGTATAAAAAGGGCCGAAGGTCATGTCGGTTGTCGTCAGGATTGTATGCTGACATATGAAGTGACGGGGTTATCACAGTAGCTTTATGTCTGTTTATCGCATAATGCATGTAGAACCTCATAGTTTTATCCGCGATTTGTTGAGCCGTCAAGTTGCGGTCTTTCCAGCGACCGAGCAAACGAAGGTAAGTAGACCAAGGGCCCAATTTCTCCACGCTACGACATTCTCCGAAAACAGAAAGTTCCTTATAAGTAAGTCCCATTTCGCTCTCGGACTCGTCGTCTTGTACACCGGCAGACAGTGGAAGTAGCTCCGCGGTTGGAGTTGCGTTGAGGAATTCCTCCAGTATGGGGAGGTCCCAAGCTTCCCTTGCCCATCTTTGGAATCGCTTCGCATCTTCCTTTGATATCGAGCCTAGAGGGGCCAGATCTCCGGACGAAGCGTCATATTTTGTGTAATAGCCTCGTAAATTCTCATCTACGTTGCCACTAGTGAGTACCAGGAGAGCTGATCCAGCTCTTGGGGACTTTGACGCTGTGGTGGCAAGTTGAGCTAACATGTATTGAGTAGTCAGGCGCGAACGTGCTTGGATGTTTTGTAATGCGAGATTCTCAGAGCGTGTACCACCCTCGACCATGTATTTCGGCGTGAAGTGTAGAGCCTTGTCGATAATAGCCATGCTGGCCTGTACTACTTCGTCTATAGGAACTGACAAGTGTCGCGCCCTTATTCTCTCGGCCAGTCTTTCAGCTCGAGACCTCGTCTCCTCCGATGAATTGACTGTGGATGTATAACATGTCGTTAGTAAGAGGTGAACAATCTGTTCGGGTGTTTCCGGGACCAGCGTTTCTATGCCGGTAACCCGTCTTAAATCGGCCAGTGTCGTGCTTGAACCGGCCGCGATAGAACTTAGCACAACTTTAGCCATGCCGTAGACGAATAGTGCTACTGTGGAGCTGTCTAGTCCACCAGATAGACTTAGAAAGAAGCCAGGAGACGATGTTCGGACGAGATATTGCCAAAGATATACAGAAGTGCTCATCCATATCTCAGACATCGGGTCGAGAACGCGAAGCTCCTTTTCAGTAGAGAATTGAAGATTCTTTGACAGGAAAATGTCATCGGCCGAACGTGACAATCGGATATCCCATTCTACCCGGGTGTAGTCGGCCTGCTGCGCAGCTTGAACATTCCTGGAGATGCTTGAACGAAAGCTTCGTATCTCTTCAAGATCGATTGTGGCTGTTATAACTTCGACGGGCTCAAGCGAGAACTGGTGCCCCTGCTCGAGGGGTTTTCCATTCAACAAGATCATTGACGAGCCATCATACATCATTCGCGCCTCTCCATCGACACCAGTAGCATTGGCATACACGTAACATCCACCTGCCTTTCTCGTTGAGTTTGCAATGAGGTCGAGTCTTGTTTTGAGCTTCCGAAGCTCAGCATGCGATGCTGAGCTATTCAGGATGATTTCACACCCGTTTAACGACATGTGTGTGGATGGATTGAGCGGCGTGAAGAGTTCCTCACAAGTCTCACACCCAATGGCCGTGTCGCGTGTGGAAAGGAGTGCGTCACCGATGAGAACCGTCCGCTGTCCTGTCACTCGCTCAATGGCTTCTTCCAGGTAGTAGGTTTCGGTCGTCATGGGCTTCGCCCAAGCCGTGAAGTGCCTGCCCTCCCGATAAAGGCCGTTCATTGCAAGTGACATCTTGGGACGAATGAAAAGCACCCGCTTGTAGGTGCATAGAATGCGGCAATTGTATCTAACACTTCTGTGGCGACAACCCATGCCAAGATCCACGAGCATTCCCTTGCATACTGGATCGCTGATAATCTCGGCTAAGACCTCCCAAGAGTGTGCAAAGGTATCTCCCTCCAGGTGGTGATCCAGGCAACCGTAGCCAGGAATCTCAAGCTCGGGTCCAGTGCGCACAGTCGCACCCTTTTGTTTGGCGACCCGAATTGATTCAAGGATCCTGTCTCGATTGCCTTTAAAATCGAGGGGCACACTTGGCAGTGTGGCCGCAGCCACCGTAATGAACGACATGATGATGAGGTGTGTTGCGGGAAAAACGACGGAGGAGACAAGCTAAATGGCTCTCTTAAGAACTGCAAACAGATGCCGAAGGGCGCCGAGATGCTAATCAGCAGGAGGGGTCAGTATACGCTACTTGCATATATCTCAGTAGATTGCGAAGTGGATCGTAGTAGGAAATATAGTGAGTGGTTAGGTACATGCTTAATAACACGGGTGGGGTGAGGGGTCCGTGGCAAGTGTCAATATAATGGAAGCATTGTGCCACTATCGACTATCTAAGTAGGTAGACTAGAAATAAAAATTCCTGGCAACTTTCTTGTATTGTCCCTCCGAGATAAATCCATAAAGACAAATTCTCCGATAAAGGATAGGCACTCAAGTCGCTGCACAGTTTTTCATTACACCAACATTGCTACCGAGTAGCCAATAATTGTGAACATATCTAAGAAATGATTGGTTAATGACTCCTAGAGGAACATGGGTACTATGCAGGTGTCCAACGCTCTTTAAATATTGCCTACTTGGGTGATAGCCTACCTACTCGCCGCACAGCCAACAGTTAGATCTCTGACCTGAGAATTTTCGATAAATATGATGGTAAGCTGGGAGACTTACTATCTACTTGATGTATAATGTTTTCATAAGTAGTACTCTGTTTCTCGGTACCTAGGTATCCACACCACCTAATAATAATCCATACAGACAAGCTCCTTGCAAGTGCCTCTGGCACCCAATGTGCAATTCACATTGATATTAGGCTTTTGTTCCCCCGCACTCATTCTCCGTCAATTCCATTTATTTTGTCTCCTACCTTTTTATGATGGCCGAATGAGTCTACTCCCTTCCATAGTACTCTGGCTAACCGAAACTCAATATCTCTGTCCTCATATTTCTATATATCCGAAGGCAGCATATTTCCTCTGCTCCTTGCTTCTGCTTCTCCCTTGTGATACAAGCCTTCATCTGACTTGGTCGCGGTATTGCCTGTCCATGTTTTGCCTAGGGGATTGTTTTACACCGTCTATATTCAACTAATTATAATGAATCTTCCTCTACTTCATTTATAAATTCCCCAGTGGCTATTACTCTTGATTGTGTCGCTTCTGTTTTTAGTCATGACATATAGAGTGGGGAGCCTGAGTCATAAGAGTAGTCCCATCCTAGCGTTTCCTGTTATTGGCCGTCGCAACGAGCGGTTCTCCGGCGTTCGCACGAGAGTTAGATCCCTGTGGAAGACGGCAGAATGGGCTGCAGAGGGTTACGTCAAGATGATTCGGCACACTTCGAACTTCGGGTTTGGAAGCTAATAGCTCGTCAAGTTTACAGAACGGAATAGTCGTTGTTGGATTAGGATGCTGGATCGGAATCCAATAGTATTGCTTCCCACGAGCAAACGAAGACACTGTAAAAAACTACCAGAGGACCGGCTTGATGTGTTTGACACTCCCCAACAGCAAATACAAGCTCAGTACACAATCTGAGACGAAAGGGTCGTTCGAGATCCTTACCACCGGTACCTTATACCCAGTCAAATAACACGAGAACTCAACGTAGTTATGCCGCAAATGGTAACTGAAATTGAGGTTGGCTTTAAATCCACATAGGGTACCGAGACAACGTGGAAAGAGGTTCTAATTTGGAAAGCGTGCTTCCAGGTTATTGTTAGAGCTACCAATGCCGCGCTGTGCGGAGCTTCGCTATGTATGTCTATGATGTATGTGACAGGTCATACAGACATTAACACTAAATAGGTAGTAATCCGGAGTACCTTCAATGCATCGACGGATGGTCGACGGCGTTTTTCGCTAGTGGTACGATTATTAGCATTACGCTAGAGTTCCTGAGACCCATCACCGGATTTTTTGTAAAACTAGGTGTCTTTATTATTCGAAAAGGTTCACCGGGATTTGGGGTCCTTACATCGAAAAACGAATTTAGGAGACTAAAGACCGTATAAGTGGCGAGCAAAGCAGCAGTCCGAAGGTGAGTGAGCGTAGAATTAGATATTAATTTATCGTGAACCGAAACTGACTCTCGGGCTTCGGACGGATGGACTTCAACTGATAATCGACGAAGCCCTTCGTCGAAATGATGATACACAACTATCAACAGATTTGGTCGCTGACCGGATTCTCATAACAAACAACGTAACATTACAAGGGATGACCTTTACTGTACAACATCTCCTCTTAAGTCTTATATCCTCTGATCCATCCCGCCGCTAGGTAGTTGATCCGCACGGAATTAAGGTAGAGCAAGCCGACTCTACTACGATTCTTATTCCCAGGGGAACAATATTAGCAGTGCTAATCGAGAGTATTCATTACGACAATGATATCTATCCTGATTCTCATAAACTCAACCCGTTCAGGTTCGTCATACCTCAATCTGAAAGTAATGACAAAGGGACTCCAAGGTCCTCAACTAGCACGCCCGCGACTACAGCAGACGACGGCTTTTTCGGATTCGGCACAAGCAAAAATCCTTGCCCAGGCCGCTTCCTAGCCGTTCATGAAATAAAGCTCATCTTGGCACACATCTTACGGCTACCTAACATCCTGGCTATGAAGGTACCCAAGCTTGATGCTACAATACACGTACGAAGATGGCCTTGATGAATCTGTATCATTTACAGAGTTTTAGGACAAATAATTTCTCGCTTCTTCAAGATGCAGTACACAAGAAATTATTTACATATTGCTGATGGACTCTACCAAGCACCATTGCAGTGGCCAATGACAAGTAGTGCTGGATTTCGAGGTGGACTGTCCTGTCATTCAGTATCCTGTCTCTCGTTATAATAGAGACTAATTAAAATCTTCTAGAAGGAAGGAGCCGAAGTTAAGCTGAATTCCATATAATACTTTTCATTTAACTGTGAAATTCACAACCAAGTATTCAACGAAGCTTTGAGCATGGAACATGGTTGAGGGTGTTGAATTATGGGGCTCGGAGACTTATATCGTGGCCCAATCGGATCTCCACCCTGCACCATCAATTGCCAAGTTGGGAAGTTACCAAGCAACCGGGTGTGTCTCATTGATATGACCATGACTGATGAAATGGTAGAGGACCTTGTGTAGGCATATCATACCTAGGATCTTCATTTATAGATGAGAAAGATGAATGCAATGACCCTTGCGAGTCGAGGAGATCCTCCTCAAAACGCCTATGCATCTATGCCTGTGAAAATAACTCTGCCCACATGTGCTCTGTGCGGCCTAGAAGTAATAACCCGCCTTTCGATGGTCTTAACTTTTACAAGACTCTTGAAATCGTAAAGTTTGCATCTCATAAACCATGTCCCGCCAAATTGGTATTCATACCCCCAACCCTAGCGCAGAAGTTCAAGTGTGTCTTCTGGACTTGTGCAAATCTGTAAACGCCAGACACCAACTGAGTCCGCTGGTACGCAATACAAAACAATCTTCATCCATACACCGATAATGCAACCTGATAACCCACGCCTTGCCGTTATGAATGCTTGGCCATCAACGAATTTTCAATGCATGCTCATCAAGATCAAACAGTGACCGAACGCCGACTCGCTTTTCCTGTATATGTCGCTTTTTACTAGATGTATCTCTAGGGGGATGGGACTCGCGATCCTCAGAAAAGCTTGCGTTCAAAAGCTCCGAGAAAACCCCTCTTTTCCGTTTACGCAAGCTAGATTTGGGAGTGAAGAGGTTGCGCTGGAAGATTGACGGGCTAGTCTCAAGAGCTGGCACCGGTATCATCTCGGGCCTATAAGTATTCATCACGGTGGCATCCGAATCGCCGCCTATAATATCTGATCCAAGAGCCTTAGCTAAGCGCTCTTTGAGTCCTGAGGCTGGCCAGACCGGAACTTGGGTATACTCTACTTTGATCTCCGAGTTGCCGGTTGGTGCGATGCTAGGCTCGTGGAACATTGAAAGGAGCGCTGCGGGCACGACTGCGGTATAAACTACAAAACAGTTTTCTTCTTCGGCAACCGTCAGCACGTGGACCTTGACATCTCGAGGCACGAACCCGGCAGTGCTCATGAAATTGGGATAAACAGATTGCTGCGCCATGGCCAACATGACACCAATGAAGTAAGAATCCTCGTTCGCGTCCTTTGGTACTAGGGATTTTGAACGGAGAGCCTGTAGACGATGAACTGGATGGTTAAAGGACCCCATTGGTCCTTTCATTATGTTGAAGCAGGTTCTCCTAGTATGATGAAGACGACTGCGGCTCACGTACGCTAGCATCGACGGTTCGTCAAAGGTGTTCGAAGTAGTTGACGCTGACAATAGGCTAGCCGAAAAGTCTGTGGCACAGGTGGTAGAGGAATCGAAAGACGCTAGGTTGTTGTTGGGGTATATGTGATTGTATAGCAGCTGGCAACGAACAGCCTGGGGATAGCGACGGGTACCAAAGCGAAGATCCAGATCTACCTGGTCTTGAGGGTACGAGAGAGTTTTAGGATACAAGTCGGCAAGTAAATTGATCATAGCGTTGGTCTTGGAGAACTCGGGCTGGTTTGGCGTCATGAGAAGATCTAAATATCTCTGCGTATCGACAACAGTGGATAGTGTTCTGTAAGAGAACCGGGATGGTGATGAGGATGAGGAAGATGAAGACAGGGATGAGGGAGGTGTTGGTGTCTCATGGGAAGGAAGTCGTATGAAGCGGCAGCCGAGTAACTTCGCATGAAGATCTGTCCAGGAGAGCGGACGCACGAAAAGCTGAAGACCGGCATGGTCATGTAGAATATCGTAAAGGGAGCCAGGCTGCGGGGATGTGAGCAGGCGACGTCTTCTTCTGCGTCTCATCTCCCCAGAGGACGGGGGCGTGGGCGTGGGTGTGGGCATTTCGCCTTGGGCGATCGCCGCACTGGATGATTCCATCATCGCGCCGGTTGAAGAATTCTTGCCCATGATTGCGGAAGTTAATGCCGCCTTTCTGCACCTAGCATTAGCGTAAATAAAACCTGCGAAAAAGGGCTGGGTAATCAATCACAAGAAAAGGGCGTGCAACCTACGGTTGCTTGTAGATAAGGTGCCGGCGCGTGGATAAGATGCAGCCTGATTTATCTGAATCTTAATCCTAATAAAGGATCTGCGCAGTGCAAGCCTAGGTATTCTCTCCCAGGTAGTGGCTATGAAGGCGACTACGGACAGTTGCGCACAGCGCAAAAGGCAGCTTAGAAACCAGGGTAAATAACCACAGAAAGAAGCGAGAGGCCAGTTCAACAAACAACACAGACCACACACGGGAAAAACCAGACAGTTTCTTGCAAATGGACGAGAAAGTGCACTGTCTAGTGAGTGTAAACGTCTAGCCGCCCAAAAATGAGTGTGGGACAAGATGCGACGCGAGTTGAGACGCTTTGTTGAAGTCGGCGGCAAAATGGCACGTCGAGAGTGGTGGAGTTGGGGCAAGGAGGCTTGTTGGGGTGGGAGTGGAAGGCAGATTGGCGATCTAGATTGGGGGGGAGGGGGACAGGGCAGACACGGATGGGAACATGGGGTTTAAGCAAGAAGACGCGACTTGGGGGGGGGCGGGGCGCTTTTTATCTTGTACCTACTGAGTAGAGTGCTGCGCGATGGTCACTGCTGCTACGCGTGAGCAGGTGACTTGGGGACTGCAGGTACTCCACTCAGGCACGGACTGGCCAACTTCCTTGCTTTGTGTACCGCCGGAGCTAGCGACAATGGTGTAGCACAAATGAACTAGGCCTACCAATGGACGAGACCCATTCGCCCATTCCTGCCCGTGTCCGCAATGGCCTGTTTACGTGCCACAGGTGCCGTGCCACATTTCGCTGCGCCCTTGTCGCCACCAATACCCCTACCAATCTGACACTTAAAACTACCCAGATAGGTATAGTGCCCGATAAACAAGGCAGCAGCGATCCCCTGGAAGCGCTAAGACACAGTCACAAAATACAGTGCATCTACTGTACATATTACTGCCTAGCCTGCTTTAGAGACCTGACAGACAACTGTTAGCCGGGATTTATCCGCCCGAGTGACGTCCCCATCGTAGTCCTTAGGGATTTCTCGACGTCAGCCTTTAGCCAACACTCGGCAGCCTTGTCCTGGTACAGACGAGAGCCCCTCTACTAGGTACAACGTGCATAGCTAGTATACCTTCGACCTCTGACCCTTCCGGTATCGAGGATAGCAATCAAGCAAGAGCCACAACAAACTCGACGTTAATCTAGCAGTGCCGGCTTCCTGCCGCGGACCATTGACAAGATGCCGGTATGTAAAACAGTCGAGTCCCCACGAATGCGCCTAAGCAGCTCAGGCACTCAATGTGTTATGAAACCATTGTTGGGACCTACAATATGAACATGAACAAACCAACAACTCACACCGCTTGATCTATTTCCAACATTTAACGCCAGCACCAACAAGTGGCTCGGGCCCGGCACGAGGACAAGATGCTTGCTCCCCAAACCAACAGAATGAAACACCTCTATTTGCTCACAAGACCACCCGCTAACCCACCACCCAACCCAACAAACAGGCCTACAACTCCATGTTCAACGACGACCCCTCCATCCCACGTCTAGTAGGCAACGTGCCTCTCCTCCCGCTGCGCACCAAGACCCGCGGACCCGCGTACGTGCTCCCGAGCGCGAACCCGCCCGTCCCCGCCCACGAGTCGCCGGACCCGGACTCGGAGTCGTACGACATCCTAGACGAGGTGCTCTCGCTCTTCCGCGCCAACACCTTCTTCCGCAACTTCGAGATCCAGGGCCCCGCCGACCGCCTGCTCATCTACGGCATCCTCTTCGTCAGCGAGTGCCTCGGCAAGATCCGCCCTACCTACGGCCTCCGCGACGCCACCAAGGAGGTCATGAACACCGCCCTCGACCTCAACTTCTCCATACCCGGGGACCCGGGCTTCCCCTTGAACCAGGTATATATATTTTTGCCGTTTTACCATACAAATGTCCACCCTATCCCCGGATGGATGGATTAACTAACCGTGTCTCCTCTTTCTTTACAGATGTACGAACCCCCTCAAGACCGCCAAGACGCCGAACTGCTACGACAGTACTTAGCCCAAGTCCGACAAGAGCTCGCGGCACGGTTACTCGCGCGGGTATACGAAGAAGGTGGGGACGGGAAACCGAGCAAGTGGTGGTTAAGTTTTACGAAGAGGAAGTTCATGGGCAAGTCCTTGTAAATGATTCAAGGGAGGTAGTGGTGCCGGGAAAGAGTAAAACCCGGAACTCTGAGCATGCTCGATATCAAATAAGACAAGGACAAATCATACCAAGCCGACCGAACGGTACTTTACGAGTTGCGTCGCAGCCAGCGAAGTTGAATGACTACATCAAATATGAAAAAGGGGTAATTCCTCATATCTAACGGGGTATCGTTTGATTGCCTGTATAAAGCTCGCCTTTTAGCCTCGCTGACGAGTAGGCGTCATCTAAAAGCCTATATCCGTGAAGATCCTTGTATATATAGTCTATATATATGATTCTCAGGCCGCACTTTGATCATCGGCCTTGCGTTTCCGTGATCTTAACTTACCCCTAGCTTCAACCTTACCCTCAGCGGGTTTAACTCGCCAGGCAGTGAAGACATACCCCTCAGCACCACCCTTCCCGGACATCAAAGGATGCGTCCGCCCGGGCAAAACCTGCCATTTCCTCACGCGGCTCGTCTGCACCGAAGGGCTGATCACAAGCGACGGGTTCAGCGGAAACTCCTCGCTCCCGCCCCATTGCTCCTGCTCCTCGAGCGTCTTGCCCGCCAATTCCTCGGGCGGACCCGAGGCCCACGCCGCGCGGCGCGCCACGCTGTAGCAGTCGGCGAGCTCCGTCAGCGTCTCGATCGATTGCGAGTATATGGCGATCGGGGCGCCGCCTGCGAGTAAGGGGACCGTGTGCCGCATGATGGATATCGGATCCATTGAGCTGGCTACCACGAGACCGGAGAACTCGCCCTTCCGCGTCGTGTCGATGATGTGCCGCGCCTTGAGCCACCGCTTGCGCTTGCGGTGGTAGGCGCTCCGGCGGTTCGTTTTCCAGGAGTAGATCTCCTCTGGTGTGGCGCTGGGGGGCGTGGAGCTGTAGGTGGGGTCCAGGTCTGGTTCTAGGAGCTGGAGCCAGGAGAGGGTCATGAGGTGTTTGGTGAGAGGGTGATAGGGTGTGTGGGTTGGGTTTGTGATGTCGAAGTCGTAGTATCTTAGAAAACTGAGGTTGGGTTGAGAATTGGGATGTATGTGAGTTATTGTATTTGCGTGTGCATATGGTACGGCATCATCTTTGCGGTGCTCGGTGGGCCGCTTGCGTGGTGCTTGGGGAGATGTTGGTTGGGCTCCTTCTTCAGGCTCACGCTTTGGTTCGGCATCGCCGTTCTCTGGTGCATGAGTCTGAGCAGGATCCTCTCCATCTTTCGGTACGGCTTGCTTTGCGCTGGCAGAGTCCCCTTGCCTGGGACCAGGATGTTTAGCTTTTTGCTGTTCTCTATTCAGCTTGTCCGTCTCCGATGCGTAGAGAATCCCCATTCGTTCCGCCATAGCGGCCACGAGAAAACCGCCCGTATCGTCCACAACTAGCCAGCGGCCAGGAACTGACGTCTCTTGTATTGATTCGGGCTCCTCCATATTTGCATCCTCTCCTTCTTTTATCTTGACCATAGGTTGTGCTTCGCACGGATCTACGCCACCAAAATGAACATTCGCCCAACACCCTAGGAGTCCTACCATTTCTTCTCTCATATCCAAGATTTTGGAGGGGTCCTTGTCCTCGATCATCCAGTAGTTGAGCATCGGCACATCCAGCGGCAGGATGGAAAATCGCCTTATATACTTGCGCGTCTTCAGCAGCTTGTACTTTGCAAGCGAGTACTCCGTTTTCTGGTCAATAGCGGTGTGAGAGAGCATGAGCTTAGCGATAAGTTCCCTTCCCGCGTCGGTGCCGTCCTTTTTTAAAGCCTCGATTTCTTTCAGTGTAAGCGTCTGGCGCGCCGAGGCATCTATCTCGGCACGGTCTGTAACGGCAACTACAGCGCCGGATTCGGAGTCAACTAGGGAGTATTCTACCCCAGTAGCCGTGGTGCTATCGGCACCTTCGGCATCGGGCGCCGGTGTCGCATCCTCGGAAGTTGAGGTGTTCGCGTCGGAGAGGATGTCAGCATAGAGCTCGGCTGGTGGTACAATTCGGAGTCGATTGAATTTTTCGTCAGGCTGCTTGTCTAATAGCTCGTAGGTAAGGTTATATGGGCGCTGAATAATAAGATTCGTTGGGAACGATCCGTATTTTCCTAGAGAAATAGTGCTGCGAAAGAAACAACATTAACAAGGAATCGGCAAGGCTAGGCATAGACAGATCATACGTATTTGGCGCCACTTGAAGTACTCGTAAATTTCCAGACGGAAGTCTAAGGGTCACCCAAGCATTGGGTTGCACTAATGAGTGCATTTTGGCAGATAAAATTGCCTAATATGTTGTAAGATTGAGGACAAATGAAATGGTAAATGAGCGAGAAAAAAAAAATAGTTTAGAGCTTTAGCATGTTGTTCGCTTGCACCCCGCCAAACTGCACCAGACCCACTAAATTAGCTCCTACTTACCTAACCCAATATAGGTAGTTTAAGGGGAGGAAAGAGACGTCGAAGTTATTCAGAATACTTCTGTAAAGGCCAACTATTGAAGAGGCTTTTTTAAGCGACATTGTTTCATCATTGTAAGCGATTTAAAATGATATGTTTATTATAGCTTTGAATATAACTGATTGCATTGCGAAACATCCGAGAGAAATGTGCAATGATCGAGACAGATAGCTACGAGGCTAGTTCGAATTTGGCAAGTTGCCTTTTCAGGAAATGGATCCGATCTGGGATAGAAAAGGCTGATGCAGCATGCCACCTCAGTGTAATAGTGGAAAAACAGCTATAGTTAAAGTGAGATGGCAACATGGCTTGCATTATAAAATTCGGTAAAGGTGGATGGATGGTGTACTAAGTTTTATTTCCCTAAGACGTTTGCTCCGATATCATTTAATCGATTTGTTCATATGGAAGTTTTGACTTTTGATATTATCTCTAACAGTTTATGAAAAAGTGAATATCCATCCACATATCTTCTCAATAACCCCGAGCGCTCTATTGTTTCCCACTGTGTATGACAGTGTATCTTACCAATTACATATATAACTACGTATGTTCCCCATGATGTCTTATAAACACCGTGAGCGTGGACGGTGGCAAAGTCACCTGGCAGTGGATAAGAGTTACCCCTCACAGTGAATGCCTGCCAATTAGCTCTCTTTTAACGTCAGCTGCATCTGTAAGTACTTATATAGGTGAGTTTTAACACAACGTTGAAGCAGCACTGCCACATTCTTAACTTGTGGCACCCCTGAAGTACTTCATCCGGCCGCGCCTCAGCACAGCCGAAAGCCACGACGAAACAGCCGTTTCTATTGGATGCAAAAACTCGACAAGGCATCTTATATAGAACAAGCCGTTGTATTGCATGAGCAAATCATGTTAGCACTTATACTCTATTAACAATCTGCTTGTCCTACCTAAACCGAAGGTTGCGGTCTTATTTAGATATTTTCGCGACCATCTTCATAATGTCTGCTCCGTTTGGATTCAGCGTTGGAGACTTCCTAGCTGTAATCAGTTTAGTCTTCAAGATCTGCCAGGCTCTCGACAATGCCTCCGGTTCCGTTGCCGAGTTTCGGGACGTCAAACAACAGCTAAAGAGCTTCGGCCATGTCGTAGATGGCCTTCAAAAGGCTGGAGTAGATCCTAGTACAATCTCCAGCGAGAATGCCGCACTGTTGCCGGAAATTCTACAGAGTTGTACCGAAGCCCTTAATGATTTCCAATCCTTCCTGTCCTCTTACAATGGCATGAGAACCGTTGTTAAGAAAGTATCTTGGGTAACGCTGGGAAAATCTAAGCTCGAGGGGTTCCGATCAAGAATCCATGCCAATATGATGCTTCTATCGCTCATTCAGCAGGACATACAACGGTATGCATCCACATTCTCGTGAATCTTTTCCCTGGGCGCACTCAAATTGATTCTATCCTGTTAAATTCCCTATACTTCGAGTTTATGCTGACTTTCACAGCAATACATTGAACAATGTGAAGGCCGAACTAGTTCAAGTCAAAAACGACGTATCCCAAGAGATACGGGGGACAGCGCAAAGCCTTCAATTACATGTTACGTCCTCACTCTCTTGGTCTTATGACCAACGACCCATCAAATTCCAGGACGCTCTGGGCCGACGATATCCCGTGCCCTTGGAGCTTTGTCACGACTTCCAAGTGAGTTATCGTCATTCGAGCATAGGAATACAGTATTAACTCTTGACTGCCTAGAGCTTAATAGAATTCCTAGAGTTCTCTTTCAAGAACAGCCCGCTTCTACCACTCGTCACAAACCGCGACCTCTGGCTATTCACGCCCGGTGGCGAACAAGTAGCCTGGTGGTATCTGCTTCAGGAAGCTGATTGGGCCAACTTTGCGCGTCCCGGAATGAAGCTTGGAATGTCGTTCAAGCCTCTCGGTATTGATTCAGCTTGTCAGTGCGGATTTCCTAATGGGGCCTCCAAGCCATGCGATGGCAGCTGTAACCCACCAGATTCCAACGTTCGCTTTGTCAAGCCGCTGCCACCAAACTCTCCATACGATCCGAACACAGAATTTAGATTTTTGTGAGTATGTGACGTTGTTTAAAGAGTCTAAGCTAACCTCATATAGGACCCGGCCGCAGCGGTGCCTAGGAACTACATCCTCTATACTCGATGAGGGTGAGCTTAGGGAACTCTTTCACACCTGCGCTGCACCCCGCCGGACTTCAAATAAGGCTAAAACAAGGTGTATTTATGAGTGCGCTTACAGCAACTCAGTTGACGCTGACCTATTTTGTCACGCTAGAGTAGGTTGTACGGTATATAAAGGCCGTTGAGCGCACAGCGCTCAACGGCGTCGTTTTGTGCAACATATTTACCTATATATAAATATGCGCTTCTGAGTTACCGCCAGAGGCGCTGGCTAAACCGAAATTTACCCAGGCCAAGTGGTTATATCTTCTACTTACCTTAAATAGCCTTTTAAATATAAAGATAACAACGGAATAATCAACAGGCTCGGGAATCAATTGACCATTCTACTGGGCCCTACCTACTGTTCACCCAGCTATATAACTCTATGTAACTCTATTTAGGCCTAATTATTCATTCTTGCATCGCTATTTTCATATGTCTATTTATATTTTTATCCTAAACTGTTTAAATAGCATCATTTGCAGTTATGAGTTACGGCTCAGCTCCCTAGGGCTTGATTAGGCCTACGGACGTGGTTATAGGGCTGCATGGTTGCTACTTGGGCTGTTATCATATTATAAATTCAACTATTGTTAATAGGACCTCTTATCTAAGATCCATCCTTTCGGAACTGAACTGCCGACATAATGTTACGCTCAAGATATTATCCACCCATGATATTAAGCTGGGTCATAATATACCACGGCGGCTAATTAGTACCGACCAAGCACCCGTCCCCTTCGATATTTATTGCTACAAATCTTCGACCCACCGTATCTCCTGATTGCATCATGTATACCGACGACGGTCTCATGTTCATCGTCCCAAGATCCGTCTACTCGGCTTGATAATAAGTCTGAATCTTCCTGATTCCCGTCGCACATCATGCTACCATCAGCACCGCCGGTCTTGGCCCTGACTTTCGTCAGCCTCGGTATATCCGCAGCTGCCGCCGCAGCCCTAGAGCCATGCGGGACAGCCCCGAGCTGGACGGTCCAAAACCTCAATATCACAACCCGCGACGAGGTCGGGGAGACCGGCACGGCGGGCTTCGTCTTCACGTATAACTTGACCAATCAGACGGAATCCGTTACGTGTCCTCTGCACTCGAACTACCGTTGCACCATCACCGGCACGCAGACCGATAACTCGACTATCATCGACCTCCAGCTTGGTCTAGGTTCGGTTTATATGAGCGTTGTCGAAGTCCTTAACTGCGGGGATAGTGGCTCGTATGCGATCATTTTTATTCCCCTGCCCCCTTTCTTTCTTTCTTTCTTTTTTTTTTTTTTTTTTTTTTTTTCGAGTATGGGCTTGAGTGGAAGGGGAAGGGGAAGGCAAGAATGCTGATCGTTGAATGAATTGCAGTACTACCTTCGTGGGGAGCTCGGAGGTCCATGTCGACTGCGAGACTGTCCGGTTCGGGACACAGACCTGTACAGCGGAGTCTGCAACATTTCAAGGGGCAGCCAATGTATGAGGGCCATCGTGAATAACGTCAACACCTTGAGGTTGAGAGAGATGGAGTCAATTGCTCGACGGTAATTTTTGTTGCTGAGCAAGCTGTCGTGGTGCTATTGAGTCAATTCGATAGGTACTACATGTGACATAAGCTACTATATAGCTAGCAAAGTTTCAAGGTCATAGACCTTTATTCTCAATGTAGGTACTATTAATGGTTTATTGCACCTTTGTTCAATTTCTGAGCAGGTTAATACATACACAAGCGATCTCTGAATCGGCGCTTTAGCTAAATCCAAACACGATCTGGATTTGTTTCTACTCGAGGCTAAAGGGTTAGTAAAGGGGCGAATACAAACTTCTCATTATTAATTAAATAACTCCCCTCTGCTCGAATTCACTTTTATTTATTTATTTATTTAGGTACTACCTATGAGTGTTCGCCAAGGCTCTAGACATGCCTGATATTATCCGCTAATACCTCATCTCCCCATAGCTTCCCTCTTTGGGGACATTTTCGAAGGAGACTTAGCATTATGGTAATTCCAAATACATCAACTCTTCTATGGAGGGAACGATACTATACGATAGGGTCATACAGGTTTGTTTGAATACCAATCATTATATTTAACAAAGAAGAATTTGTTGTATAATACAGGGTATGAATATCCGTCCAACGCCTCAGCTCCCTCGGATTGTTGGACCACCTAACGCAGTTCATTCAAGGGGGTTATCTAATAAGGGTATAAACAAATCGCCACTTAAAGGACAAAAGAAAGAATAGAAAGCTTAATACAGTGTGATATCGGTGTGGCATTTTAACCGAGCATCCCTTTACTCTGATATCCATTATCGGTTTCTGTGATCGTTACTACCCTGATTCTCATCTCGTCGCGCAATTTCACTGCCTGGGAGTTTACCGAATTGCCATTCGGGAAGAGTGATGCCGGTCTGGTCGTGGATGGTCGACATAAGTGGTGGCAAGAGTTGATAGACTATATGCACAGAGCGCGTTAGTTAAATCTGTAAGACTTGGTACGTCGTGGGAGGAATGAGGAATTTTAATACGCACTGTTACGCATTGTCGCAGCGCTGTCTTGGCCTCCGCCATTTCCACCGGGTCCGGAGCCCTCTGAGCCCGTATTCCAGACGCTGATCTTCGGTTGCATGCCCTGAACGGCCGCGGCGTTGGCCTTGGCAAGCGCGATGTACGTCCCCTTCTCGATCATCATGTATCGCAAGAGGTTGTCAGGGCCGCCGAACGCCTGGCCGAGTCTTGCGTATGCATCTGCCATAGCTGTTATACCCTCAGCTTCCTTGAGCTTCCTCTGTAGGTCAGCATCCGCCATCATGTTGGCTTGCTCGAATTGCGCTTTCGCCTCAGCCTCGATCTCGTACGCTTTTGCGTCTGCGGCCTGCTGTTTGGCTTCACGGTTGATAGTGGCTTTGACGACGTCTGAGGCACGCAGGCGTTCAAGTTCTGCTGCGGCACGCTTGATCTCGACGTCTTTCTTCAAGTCTTCGTCTCGAGACTCTGTTGCACGAGTAGCTTGGATGCGAGCAATCTCGACATCACGGCTGAGGTTGGTCTTCTGAGTGGCCAAGTTGGCTTCAGCGGTGGCACGCTCGATGTCTCGATCAGTCTTCTGTACCGCCGTCTCTGCGTTGATCTTGGCAATTTGCCGTTCCTGGTGGCCACGTCTGTCGGCTTCACCCACGTTTCCTCGCAACTGGGCATCTGCTACATCGATACGAGCTTGATTCGTGGCGCCCTCGTGAGCTTTCTGCGACAGCGATTGGAAGTATGTAGATCCGACGGCGTCCTTGAGCTCCTTCACGTTTGCGTTATAGATCTTCAGGCCAAACTGGTCAAGTTCTCCCTGGATGTTGCGGAAGATACGACGCTTGAATTCCTCTCGTTCGGTAAAGATCTCTTCCATGGTCATGCTTGAGACCAGCACTCGGGTTTCGCCCTCTATGATGCCCTTGACGATATTCTCAAGATATTGTGCGCCCTTATCCTTCTCCGACGAGTCCGCCAAGAGCATAGCATACTTCATGAGAGCATCGCCGCGGTCCTCTTCGTGGGCATGTTCCCCAGAGTGCGCGTCGGGGATGAATCTGGAGTTGGCACCGCGTGCGTTCACGTCACTTTAAACGGTAAATACTTAGAACCAGCATCTAGAAGCGGGCACGCGTAAGACTTACGGGCCAATAGTAAATACGACTGGAAGCAAGAACTGAAGCTTCTCCTTGGTCATAGCTAATAAGCAATTAATTAGTATACTCACAGATCAGACTAGTACATTATGGAGGAGCTTACCTTGCAAATTCATAGCATAGTCATGCGGTTGTACTGAGAAGCGAGTGCATCTTTGGAAAGGCCAAACCCAGGCGGTCTTCGTGATGAGTACATTCTTGATGTTCATGCCAGTGATGGCAAGATACTTTGAGGTCCCGGAGTTAGTTAATCATCCTTATTATCAGATACTTTGAATTACTGCTTTACTGGGAGGATAGGTAGAGTTGCAGTCGCTTTTCTTTTTCTTTCCTTTTCTAATTTTTTTTTTTTTTTTGCCAAGAGCCTCAGATATTCAGGAGGGTACGCAAGCAAACGGGCTGCTGCTAGAATTCTTTCACGGGCTTGAGAGACTCTCAAAGAAAACGGGATATCGTACCTCATCTGGAGCAGCGATCTTATACGACATCTTGACGGTTTGGTAGGAAGGAGTGACAAAATGATAGCGTAGTAAGTAGTAGGCGCCCAACGATAGAGTAACACCTCTCCTCAATATTTCAATAATTGCAATAAAAGTTGTTGAAGGTGATGAGGAGATCTGGATCTGGGACCGGTATTAGAAGAACAAAGCTGTCGTTCTGTCTAGTAGATACGATAGCTTGTGGTGATGATATGGATTGTGTATATTTACCGGCAAGCTCCCAAACAGAGGGCGGCAAGTTACGTATTTATACCTATAATGCTTCAGAGCCTCTAAGAGCGAAAAGTCGTGTGCTTTGTTAAATACCGCGTGGCTGTGCTGAGTCAGTGGACAGACAAATAGTATACTGCCTCACAGGCGGCACAGCTTAAAGGTGCCTGCTAGGTACCTGGGTAAAATAGTAGTGCTGTTCTGTAAAGGTAGGGGCGTTAGGTATTCGGTTTGGTGTAGGTACCTAAGGCATGAACGGTCTTGGAAGGAAGGAGGAGTCGCAGCACAATTGGAGAGCTTGGCAAGTACAGCAGAAATCAAGTTAGCTTACCACGTTAACAGGTTGACACATAATCACCAGTTCAGCTTTTTGTGCATAAGGTACTAATACCAAGCCGGACACCGATTCAAGGTTTCAATGACAACCCCGCGGTGGGAGGATTTATGGATGCATGTATGCCGCTGCCTACTACAGGTAGCTTTTCCGGGCCTACCCCTCTTTCCATCGTGTATCTAGGTAGGTAAGAGCCTTGGGTCGATTAAACATGAATGTTTTGATGCTTTATGTCGTTGCAATTGCTACATCTTCCACCTGTAGCTATCCCCGAGGGTATATACATACATGCGCGGGTTTCTGCGGCATGGGACGCTATAAACTGCCTACCTAGAAATTAATGGGTCTAACACGGAAACCGGACTGCTGGAACCACTGGGGATCACCGGAAATGCTGTCAGTTTTGCTACTTGTGGGGAACCGGGATCGGGTCAAGGCAAATTAGTGGTCAGGTACGTAGTAGTTAGCGCATTGTTAGCGTCCATATGAGCCACGCTACCTACCTCGCCTTACCTAGGTACGCCAAGGAAGAGGTAGTTACCAGACAAGATGGAACTGAATTTAGAACTATCATTTCTTATTCTCGTTGGCATTTTATCTTGTCACTCTTTCAATGGATTTGAAACTGTTAGGCAATCGCAATTTGGCCAGCTCTCCATCAGTGTGGATACATTGAATCCCACCGTAGCAGCTCTGCAGGGCATTGCCCCCCATTGCCCCATTACTTAGCGGCCGAACCATGTATCTACCCAGGGCATGACATCTGTGTGAGTGACAGAAGAATTCTGCAGGATGAAAGGTCTGCATATCCCAAGCCTGTTGCACAGCTCTAAGCTGACATTATAGCGTGACATCGTGGTGTGACATTGTGCAGCTGTTTAACATTTGATGTCAAATGGCAAAGAAGGCAATGTTGTTGAAACCCTCATCACATCTATCCGCCAAGACGAAAACAACACCGAGCTGACCTGCTTTAGTGGTGTTCCTAACCTAATCTGATGATTTTTTCCCTATCGCTCTGGAAGCTTGTTGAACCGAGCGCCGTCAACGGCTGAATGCAAGGCTGAATACTTACAATGAGTCAGGTCCTGAAGGGTACTTAAGTATGTGTACTAATGATTACTCCGTATAGACATAGACACCTTCTTCCCTCGGTAGGCCAAAGAGCAGACAGAGACACATGGGCTTAATACGCACGGATACGGGTGGATACGGGTGGATACAGTGAGATATGGACAAACACGGGGAATACCTTCATGTCCTGCAGTTTCCCTTGTCTTTACTCCGTGGCTGTGAATCTTAGCGAAGCCTACCTAGGTAATGTATAAGTAAGCCACATGAACTCTCTACTTACTAGGTAAGTAGGTACTTCCTGTTAAGGCAGTTTTCTAGAACCCTATTCTGCCTGCCAAGTTCGATCCTCCCCACTTCTCCCCACACATCATCGGAACTAAACCTCGTGCACTCAGCACCGGAGACCCATTCAAATCCCAACTCACTCCGTCGGGCGTCTGACATTGATGGAATGACAATGGTACCTTGGATATCCCCTGGTTTCCCCCCTACTACTTGTATACTCTCCTCCTAGAAAGTCCTTATCATTCAATATCCTACCTTATTCAGATGCGCCGTAATATTTTGACCGTATCGCATTCATGTCGAGGAGTGACTTATAGGTCGTCGGTATAATATAACACTATCACAAACGTTCTATTTGCCCTCAGGACGATCACCCACCGAGATGGACTCTGAACATATTCTTGAAGAGGAGCTACCACCTCCTTATAGTGTTCATACTAGCGATCGTTCCTCAACTTCACATGGCGGGAGCACACAAGAAGGCTCCTTGACTTCTCATTTGCAGCACCACCTTGCATCACTCCCGAATCGCATTCGGATGACACAGGAAGCTCATTCGATCCGGCAATCACTCGATGACGCTTCCCTACTAGACCTTCTACTGCCTGAAATTGATGACTTCTTATCATACCTGGGCAGCTTACACACAACTCCTAGCCTTGCACATTTGACGCTCATTCCTGCGGCTGCTGTACCTCCGAACGCTATCCTCAGTGGTATGGACGAGATGCGCCAGCGGGGCGAGCCTTGTAGGGTCGCGCGCGTGAGCTTTGGCCTAAGCAACAATGACAAGAAATCAAAACCTGCGGTCAACTCTAATCAGTCTACAGCCGACAGCCAAGACTGGTCCGTCGGGCGGGGATTTAGTGACTGGGGGCGGTTTGGAGACTCTCCTTCAGCCACCGACCCATCCCAAATGCAAAATATGTTGTGGTGGAGAGATGAGGACATGGCACGTCGACTGGCGCGCCATTTGCAACCCACAACTAGAAACGAGCCTGCTCCTCTTGAGACTCCAGTGCAGGCAGCTGTGGAGGAGCGACTGCCAGCCCAGAAAGAAAAG
This sequence comes from Xylaria sp. FL1042, assembly GCA_022495085.1. Taxonomy (NCBI): domain Eukaryota; kingdom Fungi; phylum Ascomycota; class Sordariomycetes; order Xylariales; family Xylariaceae; genus Xylaria; species Xylaria sp. FL1042. Next base: position 89,777 of record MU380213.1, read on the forward strand.
AAGGGGTGGTTCTGGGGAAAGAAGGCTAATACCTCTGGTAGTATTACCTCAACATTCGCCGCCAGGACTGTCCAGGCGGACGTTGAAACATTCCCCGGAAAAGGTAACGCAACACAAAATACAACGAAGAAGATTCAAGAGAAGGCAAAAAGTGGCGCCAGGATGTTGGTCACTGCAGAAGAGGTGGCCTTTCGTAGCGAGAATGAGTTGGGGCTGATGGAGAGTATCCGCGGATGGGCTATAGTGATTGTGGTCCAAGTCAAGGCATGAGTTTCGGAAACTTCCCGACGATTATGGCAACCACGTGTGAGAGTTACTTCGCCGTCTTCAAACTCGTCGCCTCTTGCAGGGGCACTACCTCGATGATGCACAGTAAATGGGTCCGTATTTGCGTTTGTTCCCATCGAGGGTTACGACGCCAGCACGCGTCTACCACCTGATCGAAGAATACTCATTAGTGCAACCACACCTCCCATCATTAATTGGATGGGGAGTAAAGCAAAGCATTAAGCGAGCCCTACTCACATGGCCTGCAAGAAGTGCCACCGATTGTTGCACCTATGACAAAGAATTGTGTAAAGCGTGCAATAATTATCACTCAGAGTTATATATCCGCAGAAAGGATTGTGATTGCGCAGCTATGTGTTGATTGTTGAGCTCCAAGTTTGGTATCTATTAAACCTACTCCTCCACAAATTAATTAACAAATTCAAGATTGCCCTATCCTAGTTGCACAATGTGTTTTAGGGAACCCGCACATATAAATTACCCATTCTTCTTCACTCATCCGCTATATTATGATATCACACTGCGTTGACCCTGTAAAGCACATTACCGTCATTATCTTTGCATAGCCACATTTGAAACCCTGTTCATCACTAGTTCAACATGAAGTCTCTCCTGAGGCATAGTCATAACGCTCATCCGTTTAGTAACATGTGTCCTACTAAACAAGACAAACCAAGGCGAAACGACAGTCCGGTTACTATCATACAGAGAGCTTTGAAAAAATTCCAAGGGTCACCATCGCGGCAACGCTTGAAACGAGTTGTCTATCGCCTTATGCATCATCGCAGGGGGGGTCAACTATATGCGCATACTCCCGTCAAACTATCTCAGACGTGTGTTGCATCCGAAACGTCCATATTCTCACCAAACGAGAACCCTATGATTCATTTCCTCTCCACAGAGGAGGAATACGACGAGTTCATCGAAGCGCGGAAGAAAACCCCGGCTCAAGCTGCTGTCCCAATGCTAGTCCCTCCACCCTCGAGCGTCACACCGAAACCCAAAGGTCGAAGTCTAGACGACTTACCACCCGAGATCTTGATTAATATCTGGAAGTACGTCGCTGAGACACCCAGTTGGTTCCACGTCAAGTACGACTCTCGGCACATACGCCCGATTATGACAAATGCGCACCAGGAGCACTGGGTTAATAGAAAATGGTACTTCGCTGCTGAATTCCGCGAATCACTTACCCAACACCCAATACAGGAAAGCATGTACCATTGCGCAAAGACGGTCCTTTATACCACATTTCTGTATCGAAATGACGTATCCGGTCCTCTCGTACAAGCTGCCGCTGACAACGCATGGTCTCTATTGGAATGGAGTAAATTTGACACAGGCCAGAAGCCATTTGAGATACCCTTGGATGGCGTGGACAGGTTTCCGATCGTGCGGCCTTCGGTCGACTGGTTCTATCTCGAGAACTACGTGAGTGCGCTCTCCGCCAGGGCGTTTCAAGTCGACGACATGCCACCGAACTGTGATTTGCAGAGGGTTGCGACCATTGTATTGAAGCTGGAGGATATCTACACGGGCATATGCACGGCACTCAACCCCACAAGCGACGGGAAGTCTCGGGAGCCCTGGCGCGTTCACCGCAGCAACGTCGCAAGATACATCCGAAGAATGTCAATGGTTTTTGGGATGTTAACAGAATACGCCTCGGCGCTCGAAAAATGCATGATCCTCGTGGGGGATCTCCGACCTGGCGTGCAGCCCTCAGATCTGCAAGAGATCTCAGTCGAGTGGGCGTGTCCCGAGAAAGGACTCCCCACCAATACCCAGCGCGAAATCACGACATCTCCTAAGGTGTCGTCTAACGACCAAGCCATGATCCGCTTCGTCCATCAGGAACTAGAATACTTCGGCAAGCTCCAGCGCGAATGGCGGAATACCTTACTCCGCAGCGCAGAAGGCCAAGCCTGGCTGGCGGACGTCGGGCACAGGGCGGACTCAAGACGCAGTAAATGGCTCGCTTCGACCGAAGGCAGGATTTGGCGTGAGACAACGGACGAAGGGACGGCCTGGATTCAGACAGCATCGGGACACTGGTGGCTCGCGTCCATCCCAGGGAGCCCCTGGCTGGAAACATCTAAAGGGTTAGAATGGCTGGACTCGGAGGCTGGAGCGGTATTCCTCAAGTTACCCATGGCCCGTGTGTGGGCCGGCATCGATAATAGCGCCGAAACTGGACCGCAGAGATACGGACCGGAAGAGACGAGACGGAAACTACCCAGGAAGAAGTGGTTCAGCACCGAAAAGGGACGCGATTGGATCGCGGAATACTGTCCTGATTATCGCGTGCCTGTCGCCCCTGAGCCGCCTCTTACTGAGGATGCTGGCGTAGATCTGCCTGTTCGACCTGCTCTGTTCCTCACGCGGCCGTTGCCACATTGGACTTTTTTGATGGTTCCCGCGGAATTGGAAACTTGATATAAAGAAGGAGTTAAGGCGTTGCGGCTTGGAAGGCGGGTGAATTTTGCTCTTGTTCTCCTTTTGTAGTATTTGTGTGTACTATATTCTGTTCAGTTATGTACTAGGATCATCACTGTTCAATATCTTCACGTTTCATAATTCACCAGTGACTGTAGGATTGCTACAAGCCCTTTATACCTTCAAATAGAATCACATATGTTCACAAATCGTGACCCGGAAATTTAGGACTTAAGACTTAAGGCATCTCATATATAGTAAAAAGTCTACGTTTTTTGAATTTATGAGACTACTCTACGCATCGCCCTTGTGTCCCAACCACCCCCCACCACCTCCGCAACCCCTCAACATCACACCAGCTAAACCGTACCGGATCCGGATTCTCGCACCACCAGCTCCCGCCGTCCCTCGGCCTATCGCTGGCGTACTTCTTCAGACAGCCGCCGTCGAAGCGGTGGTTCTTGACGCCGCGCAGCAACACGACGCTGCCGACTTGTGGCGTGAAGAGGTGCGGGTCGAGGAAGACGGTGAGGAGCACGTGTTTGTCTGTTGAGGGGTCGGAGAGACGCGCTTGGCGTTGCGTGTAAGGGGGGATGCCGGCTGGTTCGATGTCTGAGATTGCCGAGATTATGCAGAGCACGTTGACGCTCCAGTTTTGCTTGTAGGGGAGGTTGGGGATGGAGCGGAGTTTGGTTAGTTTTAGGGGGCGGGTGAGATCGTGGGGTGGATTTGAGGGGATGGTGGTGTTATGTTCGGGGGTTGTGGTGGTGGTGGTGGTGGTGGTGGTTGCTGCTGCTGCTGTTGCTGTTGCTGCTTCTTCACGGTTGTGGGTTGTTTCGGTCTTGGATAGAGCCATGATTTCGAAATCATCGTCCATGTCCACTGATGCACTATCCACCTCAGGCTCGGAATTTGCGACTGCGGCTTGATTAGGGGTTGGGCCCTTCTCCGGCTCGAGCAAAGGTGGCTGGTTTTGAGAATCCTCAGACTCCTTGCTCTCGGCCTCGACGGGGTCTAGATCTATCTCTTCCTCGTTGGCCATGAAGGTGTCGGTATCGATCAACGTGTTGTTCCATCCCACCACAACGAGACTTTCCACAATCAAATAGACCATCTGCCCCTTCTTCTCCCCGTTAGAATCCCCTGTATCCTCGCTTGTCCCAGACGAAGCAGAGTCCCCTTTTGCGATATCCTTCCACTCAACGCGAAACTTCTGGAGCTTGACGTACGACCCAAAGGAGACCTCGCCACGGTCGACAAAGCGATGCGTCTCGGCAGACATTAGCGCCTGGATGCACAGCTCGCCGTCGCCCAGCAGCAGGCGAATGGCGCGCCATCGCTTCGACTTAGACGTGTGGACCACGTCGACGCCCTCGACGAGGAAGATGGAGTCGGGCACGCAGAAGCGAGTGCGAAGAATGTCGGCGATCAGCGGCTTGGGCACGAACGGCTCCGACGTGATGTACGTTATATCGGCGGATGGGATCGGGGGAGCCGAGGCTGACATGGGTCCGGCGTCGATGTTGGCATGGTTATTCCAGAGTTTAGAGGGGATGTATGGAGGAAGGAAGGTATCGAATAGCGTGTGTCTAGTCTGAGTAAGTCTGAGTAAGTCAGAGGACAACAACTAGTCGTGTACATAATTAAGCTTGTTGGTACAATGTCGCACCTGAAGTGGCCCTTGGTGGGGTGCTCTTGTATAAAGACGGATAAAAGCGTGGGGTAGTGGTGCGCTTTTTGTTGAATAATTGCGGTAGTAGAATAGAATATTGGATCTGACTCGCTGCTGATTGGATCAGAGCAATACACACTTGCCTAAATTAAGTTGGTGTAACGATAGATCGTACCCGCTCCTTCAACCAAGATCCAGACTTTGAGGCTTGCAAGTCTAACCGCATTTTGACCCTTAACAACATGGATCCCATGCTCATCGACTTTAAGCTCTGATATTCTTTTCCCTTATCCATTAGTTTCTAGTTTTTAGACTATAGTCATCTTCTCGACCCTTAGACAGTTCTCCATGATAAGTTGCATCCTATAAAACTGTCTAGTAGGAAGACCCAGGCTGCTCGTAACTGCTTTGGGGCTAGTTTAGCCGGGTTTATTAATAAGAGTGAAAGTCCGAGTTAAGTATCCGAAAATTCAAAATTTCACATAACATTTGATTATAGGAATGAAGCTTTTCTTTGAATATTTTTTTAGCTCTTAGAATTAATATTAGTAGACTCAGTTACGGCCACTTTAAAGCACGCCGGGAATGGATAGACACCCCTTAACGGTCATCTGTCACGTCTACTTAACAGTTTCCACGACCAATACTCTCGATCACTTTCGAACGACTCATCTAACATAGATGGCTTAGGCTCACAGTTGTTCTATAGTGTGTGATGCTCCTACATCTTAGAGCCCCCTAAATTTATACAATAGTAAATAAAATAATTGTCTTAATTTTTTATCAGTTTAACGAAAAGTTCTGATTAGCTAGTGCATTTAGGGTCTCACCTTTGCCCTTATTGATATATCAAGATCGAATAATAACTACTAAGTAGTTTACTAATTGGGGATTTTCTTGGTCTCAATGGGGTGATATTGTCCGTTCCGAAAGTTTTGGCTAAGTTCAATATATTGGCTATATAATGACTTCTATAATCACCTCGTAGTTGCATAGCCTCAATCTAGCTATAGCACAGGGTAAACTAACTTCGCACAATATTTAAGGAAGTCAATCGTGCGTCCACTGGTGGTGGCAACAGCGCAACTAGTAATTATACCCGCTTCTGTACCAAAGTTGGTGGTGTCCCGAAGGACATGAGTGCAATTCTTATCTGGGCCTATGGGTTCTCTAGGTTCCACTCTCCACCCCTACACTTCAGTCCTATAGAACCCATACTTTCGGACCATACACAGTCAAGTTCTGTTGATGTTAGTTAGTGTATGGACGTTTAGGTAGTCAGGTGAAATTCTCACCAAGGCATTATACCCCATGGGAATAAATGTTTCTATCTCTAGACCTTCCTGATTATCGCGATAGGCGCCGGGAAACTCAACGAGGTATCCCGGGCCAGGCACTGCATCACCTTCGCCCGTAATATTCAGCTGCACACAATCAGGGTATAACTGCAAATTCGCCTCGAGATTATCACATCATTGTGGGTCAAATAGTCGCCTAGTTTGAGTGCTTCAGGAATCATCATGTTTGAAGAAACTTAGAATAGCGGACCCTTGGGAGTACGCGGCTCCGACTCTGGCCATGAAGTTCGGGAATATCCTCTCTCCTAAACTTTAAACCAGAGCTTCTCGGTATTGTCTCGCTCGTCGCAAGGACCTTCACAGTTCACCGTGTAGGCAATGGTCGGTCCTTGATCGTTTTATCACTGATATTCGGGCCCTGGATATACAATCGGCGGGTCATAGTCTCCGCAATATGGGCTCAGAGGGGTCATGGGAAATGGCATCGGAGGATCAACAGGGCACGGGGGAGCCAGATACCAGGCTGCGACATTAGCGCCGGCACACACTGGTGCGTGGAGCTTCCGCAGTATCTTCGCCGCCGGGTTCCCACGGTTGCAAGCGATATTTGGATACTACATGGTATAGATAGGATCTGGCCACCATCGTCGCTGTATCGACAACTGGCCTTGTGGAATCCAAGAGTAGTGGCTTTTGGCACATTATAATTATACACATCTGAATGGATTACAGAAAGAGCTGACCGTGCGTAATCAATGTCTCGATAATATAGTTGTAGATATTACCCCCATTGCTTTCTACTCCTGCTGCTGCTAGAACAATCACAATAGCTCTGACTGGCTTCATCTTTAATTTTGAAACACTTGGAAAGTTCTCCTAACCACTCAAGTAAATATTCCTATAGAAACGGCAAAAGATAAGTCTCTGAAAAAAACGATCTAAATAAAGAAATACTAATATATCTATTCAATTGTTAGCTAGGATGTGTAACGTGAAGAGGAAGTTTTGTTGGTAACACGTGATAGGATTTACCTGCGGCATCCGAAATTTACCGTCTTGGTACCTTCGCAGGGGTAGGCGGTGCAGATCTTGTGAAGAATATATAAGATACGACACTGACGCCCAGATCTCCTTCCTTAGTACGTCCACACGATTAAGCTTGTAGAAGACGCTGATCCAAACAACACAGCCAGAACTTCACAAAGCGACGGGTGATGGTTCGTTAGCAGTCGCCTTTGGTTGTCACCGGCGTATAACTATTATTCAAAACCAAATGCCACGTCTAGTCACTTTCCGGGAGAGGATCTCCTGAATAGGGGCTATTGACGAAATTACCGTGTAAGGGTTCCTCCGAAACAGTGAGGCCAACCAAACCTATCGCGTATGTGTACCAATTACAAAAAGACCACTTGGTTGGTCAGCCTCATATCAATAATCAAGGTACTAACTTGTTTGCGCGCACACACTAGCGAATCCTTCGGCTCCTTCCGGTTTGTGGCTTGGGGACATGCTAAATATTTAGTAGAGATTGGGCGAGGCCCCCACCTAATAATACGACTTAGCATCTAGTCGTCTGTAAGTTATCAATCTCTGGCACACACTCTCTCAAGATAAACCAGCAATCAATGAGGAGGACGGAGGAACAGAAAGCTAGTGGAGGGTTGTCATGCGTGAGGAAGAAAGTTTAAGGGAAAGGATTAGTGTAGAAACTGCGCCATTGATAATCTCGGAGCACAAGCACGAAAAGGGGTACCTAGACGAACGCTTGTGTGGCTGTGCTTACTGCTTTCTTGCAAGGGCGCGGCGATAAGAATCAGACTGCATGATTCTATAGCGGCATGATACTTGTTTGGCCTTGAAGATATTCCAGTTGTTTGAAGCTGCAAATGTTTTACTTATTCCTGACAGTTGATCTCGTGCACGAAGCTAGGTGTTAGTACCTGTCAGCAGAAGCTGTGATGTTGACACGGAAAAGGGAAGTCTAGGAGCCACTACCAGTGGGAAACTAATCCAAATCAGTTACGGTGGCACGTTAACTTCAATTAAATCATGATAAAGTAGAAGGTCAATTGAATTCTACAATAGAATAGAACTGGAGATTTATCGTGATGTTAGCAACGAAGCTCAAAGAGGGCATGCTACGATGGGATCGTAAGGTGTGCCAAGGATTCGGCTCATGTGCCAGAACAGCTTAGCGCCTATCCATTGTGATGGGGGCTGTGTTTCCTCCCTCAAACGATGACGGCCGGGGGTTTGAGGTGAGGCTTATCCAACAACGGCACAATCCCCACGTCCTGGACTACTCTACTTCTTCTCATCCTCATGTTAGAGAGGAGGAGCTTTATCACGCGGAAATGAAGTCCATTAGAGACCGACTGTTGGGTAAGAAGAACGGCGATGCTTCATTAGAAGTTCCACTGGAATTGGTAAGGTGCTTATGCCAAGCCTCCTCCCGAACACCTAATCGTGTGCGATCTAGTTATATTGACATCTCGACTAGACAAAGCGACAGTCTCATGAGATCTCGTCCTTCACGGATGTACGGGTGTCTCTCAATCGTTCATTATCTACGCGGGCGCATCAATTAGGGCGGCGTGTATCTTCGATTAGGTCATCGAGCCCCTCCCTCTGCGTCTCCTGTCGCCAGCTTGATCTGAGTCGGGCTTTTCAGACTCTGAGTAACAGCACGTACAACCCGAGCGGGATACTTCTAGGGCAGCTGCAAGATAACCCGGCCCTCAGCAAATGCCCTCTTTGCCAGATCCTTTCCCAAGTTTGTAGGGAGACTTGTCTAGCGGCACAAGTACCAGTTGACCCCTATGGGCCGCGACTGCAACTACGCGCCTTTTACTTACTGCCTCACATTTCAGAACAATGGCGCCAAGGGAGAATCAGGTCTATCGAGCATCGGACTCCCGACTTCTTCGTTGCTGCTGTCTCTGGTCAGTTCTCAATGGCCCCTGGTGGCTCAGACAGGGCCATATTCGACGACATGGTTTCCAAGAGAGGCTTTTTGGTCTATCATGATGATAAAAATCCAGAAGACCGGATATTGAGCCCGCGTCTGTTGCCTACTTATTTTGACCCCTGCGTGGTGCAAAATTGGTTGCGCGTCTGTTTGTCGCAACATACTGGATGCCGTACTGCTCAGCGTCCCCAACCTACCTTAAATTTGATAGACTGTCGAAGTCAGGAAGTAGTAAAAGTCGATAACATTTCTCCTGATTCTGAATTGGACTATGTGGCTTTGAGTTATGTTTGGGGCACCAGTGTCGACGTATCTAAGGTTGTGCTAGATGGTTCCCGGCTACCACAACCTCTCCCGTCTGTAGTCAAGGATGCCATCCAGGTGGTATTGAGACTTGGTTATTACTATTTATGGGTCGACAAGTATTGTATCGACAAGCACGATAAAGGGAAGAAACATGAACAACTGATGCACATGGACTCGGTCTATAAGAATGCAGCATTGACAATCGTCGCGGCTGCAGGCGCTGATGAATCATATGGGCTTCCTGGAGTGTCTAGGCCGAGACCAACCCGACAACTATCATTCAAGAGGGATGAGGACGGCTATGAACTTATGTCGACTTTGCCCTCACCTCACTCCTCAATTGAGAAATCTAGATGGGCCACACGTGGCTGGACCTATCAAGAAGCAATCTTGAGTCGACGCCGGCTAGTCTTTACAGACGACCAACTATATTTTGAATGCAACTCTACTAGCCACGCTGAGGGCTTTGATCTTTCTTTCGACGATAATCTTTTTGGTTCAGGCTCAAATCATGATAGTTTCCTTCGGCCCTCTCTCTTCTCTCTTAAACAATTGACGCCTATCAAGCTGGGCGGCAAAGCAGCAAGATTGAGCAACTTGTTGACCTATATTCACTGTGCAGAACAATATTCGAAGCGGACGTTAAGCTTTGATCATGATTCACTCATTGCCTTCAGTGGAATCATTAGAATGCTAGAGTCTATCACTACGTTCCCAGTGCGGCATATATGGGGCATCCCTTTCTTTCATCCTGACGACGATGGCCTAGCGGATGACCAACTACAAGCAACATACCAGAGTTTTAAACTTCCCCCTTTCTGGAAGAGCTCCGTCCTTGAATATAACAGCGCACCCAAAAAGCTATCGCCCTATGCAGAAGGAGTAGATTATTTGGCATACTTGATGCTGGGACTCTGCTGGCGCCATTCTCCCTCGGCGAAACCTCCTCGCAGACGGACGGACTTGCCGTCTTGGTCGTGGACAGGCTGGGAAGGCTCTTTGACCTGGCCGAAACTAACCAAGGATTCGGACATCAGAAGCTCAGCGTGGGCAGAGACAGCAATATCTCTGGGATCCAACGGTTCCGAGACCGTTCCTGAACTGTACCACAAAAGTACCGACGCCCACCTTCTAGCGCAGAGCAATAAGTCTCTTCATATTCGAACGTCTTCCATATCTCATAAAGCCTTCGTATTCAACGAATCAACCTGCAACCTGGAATTATCCACTGGAGGCGAGGTGAGATTATACGCCAGCAAGAATGATTTAGACGCGTCGAAAGTATTCAAGAGAATTCAGAGTGAGCGTTATGAAGTTATCAGGCTAGCCACTGTTGACGAAGACATCTACATGATGCTCATCAAGCGATATCGCAATGCTTATTACCGCATTGGTACAATGTCTGTCAAGGACTTATACTTGACCTATTCTCTGTTTACCTCCAAGATCAAGACGTATAAACTTAGATGAGCTTGTAGGATTTTAATCTCCTACGCGCAATCGGAGGAGGATGATACACAATCTAAACCGTTCTCGCAACATTGGCACTGTTACACTTCTTACTACTACGAACCGCGGCTTCCGTCTTAGAACAGCAGGCTGATAATGGTAATGTTGACCTCATGGCGATGTCACAGGTCTGCGCTAATATCAAGTAGTTGTTAGATTCTTGAACACCCCCAACCCTTCACTACATGGGTTGATGGTTTCTCACTTTCTCCATTTTGGGCAACCGCTCCAAAAGGAACCCCCTCAAGCAACTTGAATGGTATCAGGTTACTATGAAGCCAAGCCGCCACATGAAGCGGCAGCCATCCCAAGGCACACTTCTCCCACCTGCGAGCGATAATCGCCATTTTTTTCAGCTTCTGTAGTTTCCCAAGAGAGCTATAGTAAGTGCAGGGTTATATCCTAAGGAAAGGGCCTAGAAAAGAACCACCTGGATGAGATGACCGATCCAAGGATTAGTCTGAACAAAGTGCCAAGCAAGTCGTTTAGATAGCCTGGACGTCGAGGTTCTATGGGTGGAGGCCAAGGATGACTCTAGGCGGAATGGTCAGGTCTGTAAAACGTCCTAGCTGAGACCTAAGTGATGAAAAGCACATCTACCCCATATAAGATATGAGGTCATCAGCACATGGTGGAGATAAGGGTGGTTATCTAGGCTAGTAATGTAACACCATCACGTCTACGTGGCTTACATAGACAGCATGTGATACCTGTACAATATTACTTAAAAGTAATACTCAGACGCCTCATAAGGATACCCCGCGTCGACACGCACGAGATCGTTGATTCAACGACAGTCCGCAGCCAGCTTCTTTTTCTTCTCGCTAACTTCAGGACTCAGACGCTGCATGCTAAACCCGGTAACTCCACGCGACACTGGTCCCCTACACGAGAATGTCCTTCTGTTCTTACGAATCTTTACGTGAACCTCGAGGAAAACTAATGGTAATTATAATGATGGGAGTGGAATTCAAGAGCTGATCATGTGCCACAATTCATCATGTAGCTTACCTACACGTGCTGGGTAGGTCTTCAAGGTCGGTGGATATTTTCGGAGCCCTGATTAGTTTCCGAGCACGCACCGTCCCTCATGAACTCATTAACTAAGACTTTGGAAATAAATCAGTCATTGTATCAAGAAATATTCATAAGCCAGAGCAAAATTTTGCACTCAATCAGTCATATCCATGCGCAGCCAAAAAACAACAACAAAATATTTACCGAAACTCAGGATTCCGCGAGATCGGCGGTAGTTAGACTAATCTGGGAGTAGTCGAAATTAATCTTAAGATATCTTAGATGGGGCAGCGACATGACGAGGTGTGTTGCACATAAGCATAGGACTTACTATGGCAACGCCTTCACTCGCCAAGAGTAATAATACCCCGCCTGTGTGGCGTTGATTGAGCACCTGAGTGTCGGATCGGGCTCCATGATCTTGTATCGCACACACGTTGTAACCAATAACGTCCGGCGTTCTAAAGTGTTTAAATAGGGAGACTAGTGCACGTCTCTCTCATATCTATCTACGACGTATATACACTGTATTTCCTCGCAACTGAACTGAATTCTATTATTCTACAACAACAACGAATACGACCCCTATCCTGCTACGCTTGCATCTGTCTCCCTCACCACAACAACTATATATAATAGCTCTCTGGGATAACTTTCCTGCTGGGCGAAGTTTTGTTGCTTAATTTGAGATTCAGTAGGCTGCAAGATGTTGTCGATTGGGCAATTGTGGAACCAATTCAAGGGCATACCTGCAGCTGTCAGAGACAACTCAACCTCAACATACCTAAACCAGTTATTGAGTTTTGACACGCCACAGCGGGTCTTATTCCTTGTAATTGGGGCCATTTCGCTGCTATTTATATTAAGCCCTGAGAAGCCCACGATTCCGGGAGCACCTGTCCACGGACGTCGTTGGCGCTGGGAGCCGACATTTTGGCTTCAATCTCGATTCACTTTCGGCGCTTCTAAGATCATCAGCAGCGGATATACAAAAGTATGAAATCATATCGATTTGTATAATTACACAAGCCAACTGCTAATGATGGACAGTATAAAGACCGCCCCTTTGTCGTGAAACGCTTCGACGCGAATTTCAATGTGTTACCAAATAAGTACCTTGACGAATTGCGGCTCGTCCCAGAGACTAAACTTGATGAAGCTCAAGTCCAAGTAGGGCTCATAGATACCTCAAGATTTCATCCACTTATATAACTCTCATAGAACATCGGCCATAAATGGACCGATACAACTGTTGTCACCGAATCGCGTCTCCACGTTCGGACCGTCCAAAGCACGATAGCCACGGACCTAAAGAAGTATCTAAATATTGCCAAGGGTGAATTAGACTATGCCTGGGGATTACATATTCCCAACACAAGAGGTACGTAAAAAGCGACAAGCCACGTACTTGCGCAATATCTGACTAACATTGTTAGACTGGCAGGAAATCGAGATCAACAAAGTCGTACAAATGCTAGTGGCCAGGATGTCGGCCAAAGTGTTCGTGGGACATCCAGCCTGCCGAAACGAACAGTGGTTGAAGGTATCAGTCGGTTACACAATGGATGTTTTCAAGACCGCATTTACTCTTCGCCTATTTCCGGCCTGGGTTCATCCAATTGTTGCACAGTTCATCCCCGCACGCTATCGGATTGCCAAACACGTGAAGCTGGCACACAATGTGCTTGAGCCCTTGATAGAGAAGCATGCAGATGCCACCAGGAGGCGGAAAGCGGGGGAGATTGTGGACGAGGAAGATACATTGTTCAATTGGATGATGGATCACGGAACCACAGACGAGAACAGGGTCGAGAAGTTGGTGAAGCGCCAAGCCCTCCTAACATTAGCCAGCACCCATACAACAACATCCGTCCTTGTGAGCTCCATAATCGAAATGTGTGCTCATCCTGAATGGATTCCAGTTCTGCGAGAAGAAGTAGAGGATGTCATCAAAGAACTGGGCCCTATCGGCTCAAACCCGGATATTACTTGTAAGCAATGGCTCCAGCGTCTGGAAAAGTTGGATAGTTTCTTCAACGAAATCCACAGAATGCATCCGCTTCTCCTACGTAGGTATCCCCGAAATACCCAATATTTATTATCGACCGTAACACTAACAAGAACAAAAGTTGTTCCTCAGAGAATAGCGTTGGAACCTTTAACATTAAAAGACGGCACTCATATACCCAAAGGGTCGAGGGTTTGTTGGGCAGGCTCTAGCCACATGAATGACCCCTCAGTCACCCCAAACCCTGACGTATTCGATCCCATGAGAAGCTATGCCAAACGCCACTCGTCACCGGATCAGATGAACAAGCACCTCGCAGGTCAGACCAGTCCGGATAGTCTGGGCTTCGGGTACGGGAAATTGGCTTGTCCCGGACGACATTTTGCAGTTAATGTGACCAAGATGGTATTGGCAAGACTGATCCTCGACTATGAATTTAAATTCCCAGATAATAGTCCTTCTCGCCCGAAGGTTTTGTTTGCTGATGAGCTCCTGTTCACCGACCCAAATATCAAGATCATGACGAGGCTTCGCCAGAGGCAAGACGAGTAACGAGGGAGGTTTATACTAACCTATGACACCCCTTAGGTATACATGAGTGGCAATTGCACTAATGCGAGAGGTGAGACGTCAATGCGATTGTCTACGTCCACGATGTACTTCATATATATATAATAGAGAACACGAATTCATTCTTATTCGATATCTATCTTCTTGTCTACACCTATCAATAATTATTGTTTAAGCGAAATTACATTGAGAGTTGTAGAATAAAATTAGCGCTACAATATACAAATCCAACAGAAAGATATAACAGCGTGCAATTCAGTCTCTAGTGAGTATATGAGCTTTCTTTTCTATTTTACCGTTGAGGACGCTTATGCGCGCATGCAGATAACTGCACAGCTAAGATTAACGAGTTGATAGTGCTGTACTATATCCGACGGACTTCGATCAAAATCGATGATTAGACTTATGAGAGAGATGACTTACAGAGCGAAATCTATAAGGATAGTGCATTGTGTTTGATAACTTAATATACTTTATTTATTCGTGTTAAGCTATCTTGACGTGGTTGAGCGATGACTCAATCCACGCGACCCTCTCGGTCGCCAGACCTAGACTAGGTCTATCAAAGATGTAACGAAGGGCCTATCCCTTCCATCAATGATTGGTATCACGTTACTCCCTTATCCCGTGTCATAAATATCCCGGTCGCTATATCACTCATCATCTCATTATAACAGTACAAGCCAGCCTTTGTGTCAAGGACCTTTGAGCTTATTCAACCTTGTGCATGCGGTCAATGCCCCTCTTGATGCGACGGTCGACGTTCTGCGCCATCTTCTCAAGCGGCACCCTGTTCTCAATCCTCTTGACAGTGCGTGCGACGCGGGGCTCGGCTCGCTGGGCGAAGCGCTCAGCAGGGGCAGCGAGGCGGGAGATGTTTCGCTCCCAGCGGGGAGCCCAGCGAGCAGTCTGTGAGGCGAGGCGTTCCTCGGCACCCGGGAGCATCATGTAGAATGGGGCGAAGCTCGCAATTCCGGCCATGCCAAAGATGGCAGTCTCGCTACCTCGAGCGGCAGGAATTCGGATAGGCATATTGATGATTGTTGTTTGTTGTCGGGTAGAGTGGAGATTTGTCTAAATATCCTCGTGTTGGTGGGATTGATGGAGAGTTGGGTAAAATGTGTGAAGAGATGAGAAAAGGAGGGGGTTGTCTTACCTGACTCACTTAAGAGCCTGGGGGGTTTATTGTTATAACAAAGAAGCCTTCATTCGACCACTTCTAGGTGAAGCAGCTGATCTGTGGTGTATATAAAATGGGTTGAGAGTTGATTTGATTTGGAGAACAAAGGAGAAAATAGATGGAATGTAGGCCACGGGAGAGACTCGGGCTTTAAATCAGGTGAGGAGAAGAGATGGAGGTAAACCTCCTCTCCTGGTTCACATACCTAGTATATCCGCTACCATGTACTTGTGGTGTATACATAAAACCACAACCATATCTCAGAGCACACTTGTCGAATAGGGTATGAAGTTGCAGGCAGGGGGTCCGGGGTCAGTAAAGCAAAGCAGCGGGGTAAACCAATCAAAGGAGAGGCATCATGTTACATGGCAACCCCGGCCGCCAATCATACGACCCTAAGTCGAGCGACCATCAGCTCATTGCTGCGCCCATTGGCCGCTGACCAGGGTAGTGCAAAGGGCATTGCGACTTGTGGTCTGTATATGACGATGTTTCGAGGCCTGGCGCCAATGCTATTGACTCGTTACAACACAACCCTGCCCAGTCAGCATTCACCTACCGTACTTAGTACACTGCTAGTACTATAAGTACTTAAGTATGGCATGATGGAGGGATTCATTCCACCATACCACACCACTACACCACCCTCATTATACCCAGTATTAACAAAGTTAAAATCGAACACACTACCTGGTTCATCCGACCAATCGTTTAACTTCTCTATCCATGCACACTCTTTTTGAGGCTCTGCGGATATTCTGTCCAGGATCTTTTTATTTTGCATATATTTATATTGTCGTTGTTGTTGTGACTGTTGTTGATGTTGTTGTCGTTGTTTTTGACCATATATAAGTTGAACTTACACTAAGGCATCCCATGTGGGCAAACGTTGCTGACGCCCAACCCAGACTCAGGGGCGCTACGCTAACTTCCCCGCTTCCCCAGACAAGCCCAGGCAGAATAGTGGCGAGAGTGGGCTTTCCGTCGACGCACTGTGAAAGCCTAAACTCGACTGAGACTGCTAGTTTAGTACTCTCCCGTCAGTGATCCACCTCCCCCGGATTCACTTTGTGGGGCCATTTCAGCGAACTTCTGACCTGAGCCATTGCCGTTGATCACTCTCACCCAGTATTTCACATCGCTTACCTCTAGAATCCCCCTCTGACGCTGCAGTCACCATTAAGTACATCACACGTACACACAATTCACGGAGCCAGAATGCAACTACAATTTGGAATTATTTCAAAAAGGGATATCATGCGAAATACCATAAAAAAAATGCACAACTCTATTTACTTCTAGAGCGATAAATGTTTAAAAGGACGTGAAAGCAAAGAAGGCGTTCTATTGAATGTTATACACTAGGTAAAGACTACTGGCACTCAAACTATTAGGGCATTACATGGCTAGCTCATGGTGTCAGATGATTCGCTTCTCAATGACGCCGAGTTCACAGGAGACAAGGGCCGTTGGATCCGACCGTGGAGCCCTGGCTAGATACGAGACACAAGCAAGGGGCTGGGATCAAAAAGCATGTGAAGAGCACGCGACCGCAGTCCAAACAATCTCTTTGACCCAAAAGCGAATCCGTCCAGCGATTGACTTCCAACAAAATGCGTCTACTTACTTAGTAGTATATTGAATACTCTCGATCCAGGAATCTATTTTATCGATGCCTGTGCTGACGATTGCTGCAGTCCGACAACGCAGTGGTGAATTGACCGAATGGACTCTAGCTCGGTATGAATGACATGGTAATACTAGCTGTAGTGCTGTTAAGCGGTAAGATATCTATTACATAGAGGACAGGCAGAAGATAAGATATGCTCGAATCCTGCAGTACTAGCATGCGCCAGTCGTTCTCCTTCTCTTTACCCTGTCGTGGGCTGGCGTATCACCTGCCGCGCATGGTGGGTGGTGTAGTCGTGTATGATTCAATCCCTAATCTTATTATTACATCACTGCCTGCGGCATCCTAGTCTAATGGACAACCCTTCTGCGATAGGGTTATAGACCCTGCAACGCATTTATGTTCATGGAAACATTGGAGGGGAGTGAATGATTCTCTCGCGAAGTATTGTTGATTGTCATCTACTAAGTAGGAGAACAACGGTGCCTGATAATCTGGTATAACAATGCGCAGACGTGGCAAGAAAGTACCCCTCATCCAGTTCCCCTGCCTGTACCCTGTACATCAATTGGGATTATAATAGGCATGATTGGGTGGCACATTGCTCCTTTGAGTTAACCCACAGTAAACACTTCCGTGTTAGGCATGGCGGGGAATAAACACATACTTACTGATTACACCTACCGAAGAAGCGGTCGTCATCATGTAGGCAGACACACATTTCTTAGAATTCTAGATAGATTCGGCAACGCATATTTGTGACACTTATATCTATATCTTCGGCCTCATGCAAACTACGTGGCTAGATAACTTGTGATTATGAACAATGATAGATAGAAGGCATTGTTGGTTCCAGCACTTGGCACAGAAGGGTGAATATTACGTAATACTAACCTCTTGTGTATAAACTGACGTACAACATAGTGAGTAAGAGCTTGCTATTATGATATTAGGTCGTCCCTTTTCAGGCACCATTTGCCTCATTGTCAACCCCAGTGCATGAATTTTGAATATTCCAAGTTGTCTTCTTGATAACTTAAATATATCAGGCGAGAATCTCAGGTCTCTCGCTCCAGTAAGGGACGATCAGATATACAGATTGCTCTGCTAACTCAATGTGGCGGTGCAGCAGTCTCACACGGCCACTACCCATAACCGCCAGGCATCCGTTTGGTCGTAATATAACGTATCATGTTTTAATTAATATAGTAGACTTATTATTTAAATCCTCGGGACTGAAGCAATAAGTAAGTATCACTTGTTCAGTCATTACTGTCAAGGGTGCTGTACATAGGGAAGTGAGTGATATGATTGAAGCTAGGTAGGGAGGACTAGTCTAGCCACGAAGTGGGTAGGCCTACTTGTGCAGGGGGGATAAAATGGGAAATATGAAAATATTGGAATATACTAAGCTAGAACATCAGAATCGGGAAGAATGTAAAGAATTGAAACGAATTGCGTTCTGTTCTGGGCTACGGAGACGTGTAATTGTATAGAGGCAATTACAGAATGAATTAAACTTATGCAAGTTTCAGGCCGCGAAAGTCTAGGCAACGGATCGAAAAGAAAAAACAAAAACTTAAAAAATCTCAACTCGAGTTCTTCAATAACGTAAAGTTACTCTTGATTACATGAATATCCAGTAAAGTTATCCTAGAATTCCTATTGCTTACACTAGTATCCCATTAACTGCGGCGTGACTACAGTTGCAGTCCAGAGAGTATGAGAGATTCCTATTGTCTTCGCTAGAGAAACGACAGTATCTCTACTGCGAGCTTTCGCATCATCTGAAATCGCCCGATTCAAAGCCAGCAACTTCAAGCTCGGATTCTTTTCAAGTGACCTGGACTCATGGTCCAGACTGCCCTCCAGCCGGGCCACCCAATCTTGGAAACTAACTATCTCCAGGATGCGGTCTTTACCATAGAACTCCTGAATAGAGGGAACTAGCTCCTTCCACGTCGTATTTGAAACACCCGACAACTAATTCCGGGGATAATAGCAGGCGATTAGCGATACCGAAAACGACAGGGTTACAGCAATAAATTGCTCTACACATGAAGAGATAATATAATTCTCCCTCTAGCATGGAATAGCGGAACTAAGAATATGTTCATATTTCCTATTATAGCTAGCCTTTAGTTTTCATGTCCGTAATGTCTTATACTGACTTGACGGTTATCCTATTTTTGAACTCCCTTTACATTCGGTTCCTCTTATACTTCTGATAAGAGATTAGATACGTTTGCCCGATTTGCCATTATTGTGTTGAACATTGACAAGCTTTCAGGCTCAACCTGCGAGAATCGTTTGCACAAGTGCTTCAACGGCCTTCGAACAGCCAAACGACGATTGATCTAGCCCGGGTCAGCCGAATTGGTGTACGTCACAAGTTTCCAATACTCACATCCATATCCACCATGACCATAGTTGTGCACAACCCATACGTCGTCAATGAGCTCACGTTCGATCCTTATGCCACCTTCGCGAGGAGGACGAAGACCAACAGTGTGTCGAACAATTTCAAGTGCTTCTGGGCATAGAGCCAGAGCGCGACGTATCATCCTCTGGGCAAGATCCATATCAACCTCGGTATTCCAGTCTCCTTTTTGGTAAGAGCCACCGATGGTAGTCTGGCCTAGTGTGAATGATATGTCAGTACAAAGTCGAAGCATAAGACTTTATGGATGTGTTACCATTGGGCCGTGGCTGGACATAGAAGACGTCGGAATCCCCATCATCTGTCCCCGACGTCGTGGCCAGGATACTTGACTTGTTCTTCACCAAGCAAAGCTGCCCTCTAGCTGGATATGCTTTACTATCAGCGACTCCACCGATCTTTGCTGATCCGATGCCAGTGCAGTTGATAACCACATCCGCTTTGGAGCCATCGGAGCGCAGATCAACTGCTTCGTTGATGTGTTCCAGCGATGCTCTCTTCCTCACGACGCCAGCATCTAGGACCTTCTTATAGAGGTATTGGAGGTACACGGGTACGTTGATACAGAATGTCTTGAAGGTAGTGCCGTTGTCAATCTCGGCTGGGAGCTCGTGTTTGTTCAAAACACGGAACTGGGAATATCAGCATTTGGCGGCTTTTGATCAGCGCTGAATGTTGACTGGGACGAAGTGAACCTACATCAGGGACCACACCAGCAAACCAAGGTCTGTCAGAAGATAGCTCCTTGGCCCAGTCCTTTGCGTTATTCCGGATGTCCTTCAGTCTGTTCCAGAGATAGGCATCTACCAACTAGTATCAACAAGTGCTCCATGATGTTGTGGGGTGCAGACCTACTCTCAAGGCTGACTCCTGATTCAGGGGCACTGATAGCTAGATTCTCGAGGTAATTATACGTATCTTCCTCGTATCGTTTACTCTGATATCGACGCGATTGCTATTGGATGATGCAGACGAGCCGTTATTGTGTGAAAACATGCACTAATGGCGGAACTAATTCTCAAGGGAGGCTTTGATCACTTCGCCAGTCTCGCGATGAATTGTCCGCACCCCAAGTTTTCCTTACTTCAACCACAGCACTCCAAACTCACTGGCTCCGGCTCGATTTCTTCTTTCACGCCACATTTCCCCGTATGGTAGGACGGCGTCTGCACAATCCTAGTCGTTCTAGCTCTTGCTGACACAGATGTGCATTCTCTTGGCTGCCTTTTATCACTTGGGGTACTAGTGCCGCTTTCCTTCAGCTTTCACCAACGCCTCAATATCTGTCGTCGAAGACAAAGAGGATCAAAACGTCTGATCTATCGGGCGATTGAAATTGTAGCCTCATCGAGGTTTTTGGTTGATCACTCGCTCAAAACTAGAGCCGGAGAGAATGTGCTCGGTCTCTTCATAGCCATAATACCCATCTTGTCCGAGAGCGAGTATGTCAGCGTGTGTTTGCGGTGCTACGGGTCGGTCCTCGCCGACACAGACAGCACCCCCGGCCTCAGGCGATAAGGTTGTTAAGGATGAAACGGATCAGGGGAATGTCATCAGGGACGCCGGCGAAAAATGCATTTGTATTGAGATGGAGGCGGCCGGGCTCATGAATACCTTTCCTTGCCTTGTCATTCGGGGCATTTGTGATTATGGCGACTCGAGAAAGAACGACACGTGGCAAAAATATGCGGCCGCAACCGCGGCTGCGTACGCGAAGGAGTTCTTGAAGACGATTCCGGCCAACGATTTGGAGAAAACACAAAGGGCAACGGATAGAATGAGTGGTTAGTCTATGTCTATAGTCACACAAGTTGGAGTGTACTTCTCTTTTGACAATTTCAACTGATATTTTCTATCGAAGGCCTGGACAACCGAGCGATAACTAAGCCTGCTGTTCCTGATGCCAATCCTGCTTTGCAAAGTGAACTGAATGCGCTTCACAAGCAAGTGCACGGCCTTGTCGCTGAGCTGGAAGCAATGAAATCATCAAATGTAACGGGTATGTTGTCCGCTGAACTAGCTAGCACATTTCTACTTCATCCGAGAGACGGGAAAATGGTAATTTTTTCTGTACTAATCCTAGTATTATTATAGGAAGGTTAGGTCAACAGCGAATTGAATGTGGTCGCGGGACAGTTAAGAGGAAGCCGGACACATCAGGCGCCGTTATCCAGTTTAAGCAACCATTCTCCCGGCCTCTAGTAGTCACTCTAGCTTATCGCGCCACGCGCGGCGATTGGTACAGCGGCCAGATAGTATATCTCTTGCAGGAACGATCTAAACCAGCTTCGACTCTAACACACTTTGTTGTTGGTTGCTGGGGCGGTTCGAGCGAAGGAGCCGGAAAAGTTTTAGAATTTGACTGGATTGCAATTGAACCAGTAGAATGAGAACGGAAGGAATGAGAGGGTATGGGTTGATTTGCCCTCGCATGGCCCCGACACAGGTGCTGCTAACTCCCTGCTCGTGCTCACTATTGAAGTGTGGACGCAATCCAAAGAGTGGATTTCTGGAGTGCTAAACAGCTTAGAGTTAAGACGACTGAAATGAGTAAATAGAAATGAAGCTATTCGCAACAATGAGATTTGCTAGCCGTGCACGCTTGCAGCTGTTCTCAGTTGTCACCAGCGGCAATTCTAATTTTACACCACCGGCGCCCACTAGCCACTACATTAGCCACACCTAGCTTACAGCACCACCAACGCTTGCTGCAGTTGGTGCAAGCAAGCAGTATCAGCCATTCAAAAGCAAGGATTTCCCGTTAAACTAATAAACTGGGTCAAATATGTTTTTATTTTTTGGAAATGTAGAAAACCTCCGGCTAAAATTATTTAATAAATAATCTTTATATAATATTTTGCTTGCTGCTTGTTATGTTTACATGAAGAGCCAAAACGTTGACTTTTCGCCGTTCCGGGTCCGATCTGATATTAACAATCGATTTGTGCTCATAGGTTCGCGGTCTCTACTGCATCGACTTGGCGGTGACCCATTTGCCGCATCCGCTTACCGGCAGATGCTACCCACTACTAACAAGGCTCGATGTTTGCCGAGCTTGCTTACCGATACTATTCCCGGCGCATTTGATGCCGTCGGAATGGTTACCGGTACCCTGTTGCAGATACACATCCAACATATCGGCGTAGCGGCCCAGGTAACAAAATGCCACGCGGGGAGTGGTGGTGCGGAGTCGCGGGATATTTAGTGTTGGCCCACGCGAGCCATCGTCAATCGAGCTTAGTTGGTCTGTTGCTTTCTAGACTTTCTCGAGCTCCACCGTCAAACGGCAAGGCTTCGGAACTCATCGACGGTAATTGAGGTCAAAGAGGAAACAGGTCTTTGAACACTCTGAAGTACTCTCCCTTCGTCTCTCATTTCTGTGACGAGTACCACGATTGTTCTTACAGTGAGACACACACGTTGAGCTAATACACACATTTCTGTCCCGAATTCTGGACGTCACTTAAGAGTCCAGAGCCACCTGGGCCGAACTTAGACCTACATACGTCTGAAACACGATGGCTATCATCAGCCTTCTTGCTTCACCCTTGACACTGGCTGCTGCTGTGGTTGCCATCATTAGCTACTATGCCTACGCCTACTTCGTCACATACAACCACATCCGCAACGTCCCCGCTCCATTCCCCGCGCAATTGAGCAACTGGTGGCTTTTATATGCGTGCCGGCGTGGCAAGCGGTATCTCATCGTAGACGAGGTACATAAGAAACTAGGGCCCGTGGTGCGCATCCAGCCGAATCATGTCAGTATTGCCGACGACGAGGCCATTCCGATCATATACGGACATGGCAATGGCTTCCTGAAATCCGAATTTTACGATGCCTTCGTTTCCATTAAGCGAGGCCTATTCAACACGCGTGATCGCACAGAGCACACACGGAAACGGAAGATGGTCTCTCATACGTTTGCTCCGAAGAGTGTCAGCCAGTTTGAGCCGTACAGTCAGTTACACGAAACCCTCTATCTATATAATTCTATGTACCCATTGAGGAGTAACTAGCATGCACTGGTTCCGCATATTGATAATATCTTGAGCATAATATGCCTGTCTGGTCTGTTGAATTATACACTGACATCCTTGCAGTCGCCGAAAATCTAGAGACATTCGTGAATCGATGGGATGAGTTAGCAGAGAAATCACCTAGGGGTGACAAGACTGCTCATGTCGACTGTCTGAAGTGGTTTAACTACGTGGCATTCGATACGATTGGCGACCTCGCATTTGGCGCACCGTTTGGCATGTTAAAGGCGGGTGCCGACATCGCCGAGGTGCGAACATCATTGGACGCACCACCAATCTACGCTCCAGCAGTTGAGATTCTCAATCGGAGGGGTGAGGTGTCCGCGACTCTCGGTTGCCTTCCTTCTATTAAGCCATATGCGAAGTGGCTTCCCGATCCCTTTTTCTCCCAGGGTCTCGCAGCCGTTGAGAAACTCGCTGGTATTGCCATCGCGCGAGTGAAGGAGCGCCTTGATAACCCACCGGATCTCAACCGGAAGGACCTCTTGGCACGATTACAGGAAGGGCGTGATGAGAAGGGCGAGCCGCTAGGGTTCGAGGAGCTGACTGCTGAGGCTCTGACCCAACTGATTGCAGGTTCGGATACAACTTCAAACTCCTCTTGCGCACTTTTGTATTACGTAGCCAGGACCCCGGGTGTGATCAAAAAGTTACAAGAAGAGCTAGACGCTGCTATTCCTGACAGCATCACAAAGGTCCCAGACTACGAATCAATTAGGAATCTGCCATACCTCGAAGCAGTCATCAATGAAACCCTGCGCATTCACTCGACATCAGGCATTGGACTCCCACGACAAATACCGGAGGGGTCACCGGGCCTTCATCTACATGGATATTACTTCCCAGCAGGTACAGTTTTAAGTGTCCCAACGTACACGATGCACCACTCGAGGGAAATCTGGGGTCAGGATGCCGACGAATTCCGACCGGAGCGCTGGGAGAAAGCGACGCCGCGACAGCGAAACGCCTTCATTCCCTTCAGTCATGGGCCGCGATCTTGCGTCGGTAGGAACGTCGCTGAGATGGAGATGAAGATGATTGCGGCTACGTGGTTGCGCCGATACGATGTCTTCTTGAGGCAAGAGGTGATGGAAACTCGTGAGGGATTTCTCAGGAAACCCTTGGCATTGGAGATCGGCTTTAAGCGACGATCCTAGGCTTGGGTGACTCACGTCTTCCAGAACCGTGACACGCGACACCCACACTGTGGATCCACCATCACACTCTGTGTAGGCTCGGGTTTATGTAAATGGTAGTGTCAAAGCTTGAGATTTTCGTGGGTTTATCTAATTTAGCTTTCCAATTCCTGATTATTAGAAGATTCACGTATGATCGTTGAGAAAACCTCGTAATCATGTAGGCACTATAGTAACGTCTGCTCTCCAATACCATGTAACTAGTTCAAAGTCTCTAGCAAGAATGCGCAGTGAATCAGATAAGATACTGATATGGCCGCGTATTCTCATACCATGTTTCATCAAAGAATAATGAGCTCGTAGTTCGTTTGGATTCCATCCCACCTTGTCTCCTCTTCAGGATAACCCAGCCACGCGGGGTTTCCATCACAATAAATACTATCCCATATCTTACGCAATAATCTACAGAATAGATTATTTCATATCCCTTAAACGCTCTTTAACAATATCGATAATTAAGGGGAAGCAGCGACTCAATACACGCCCCTTCGGAGCGACCGGCCTATGCTAGAATAGTTCTCGAACTATCACCTGCACGTCACCTGCACGCTCCGTTCTAGTTCGTAGTAAGAGTTCAGGTGACACGTTATTAGGAATTTCGGAACTTCTCCAACAGATGCAATGCACACAGATCTCAGAGACTACGCTTTCCCGGGCTGCTATTTGATATCCGGATAAGCCTCTTCAACATCTGCTAGGCACGTCCGCGTTGTCGCATAGATTTCCAGGCATACGGTTATGCGTATTGGGTAGATTGGGGGAAATTGTGGGCAACCCAGAGGTCAGTACCAGGATGTGCTAGGCAATTCCCTGAAAGTAGGTCACGCACACCCGACGTCATGGCGACACAAATGAATCCCGCTGGATTGCCGTGATCTATCCCAGATATTTGGGACACAGGTAGATTGAGGGATAAGTTGTGAGCCCTGTAGGTCTTTGTCCCGTTTCTTTGTTGCTTGTTGGGGTCGTCAAAGAGAACCGATCGGGCTTTGCATCGCGCTCGCATCCAGAATCCCTGTCACGCCAATCTAGGGCTGTGACGCTGATTTGCCGAGGAATGAGTCATTCCTTTTGACGGCGCTAGGCTGATCTTATCTCAGCCTAGCTTTTGCGACTCCATCGACATGCCCGGTGATGAAGTGCTGTGGTGTAGCGCAGACGTGATAGAATAGAGACGCTTCAAGCCCACCTGGTAATATTAGCACCAACTCACATATGTATAAGTTTAACTTCGATCTTACCAGGAGAGCCTGCAAACATGTTGCTATGACTAGGATACCGCAGCTTTCTCAGGGCACTTCCTAGTCTTCTACCGCTGTTATGGGCCGGCGCACCACGTCAGCCCATGATGTCATACTACAATCACGAGTCGTAAAGAATCCCTCATCAGCGACCGCCGAGCATGAAATGACTTGCTGCTTATTGATGCCCATCGTCTGCACCAATTCAATCTCATCTCTTGCCTCACATAACTTTGGACCTAGAGAGGTAGATCCCTGCGGCGACAATGATGGCAGAAATGACAATAATGACACTCAATAAGGCTGCAGAGTACTGGGCTTGTTGTTCCGGAGTGGCGCCTTGGAATGTCTTAGTCCACGGTGGCAAAACGATGGCATCGGATTGGATCACAAAGGCGAGAACGAAGATGATAAAAACGAGGATCGCAAAGAGAACCTGCACAATCTCTAACAGGCTCTGGCGGAACTCCGCGCGCCGACTCTTCTTCATTGCGCCAATATATAGTAAATGTCTAATAATAGAGGCACAGAGGAGTGTTGAAATCAGGTGAAAGGTTCAAAGTATGAATTCGTCGAGACTGGTCTCGTCACGGAGCCTTTAGAGTTTAGAGGAGAGGAAGAAGGTGTGAGATTGGATATGGTGGTCAACGTGTTAAAATGCACACGAGCAAAGAGAGTGGGATCGGATTTCAAAATAGAAACCAAACTCCGACCAGCCGAGTGCGCCAGCCTAGTTGATCATCTTACGCAGTTGTGAACTTTTATGAAAGGAATCCCCTCCTACCTACTATTCTAGGCAAGCCAAGACCCAGGCCACAGTGGGTGCACAAAACAAGACCTGTACAAAATCCCTCGGAATGCGACCCTGGCCCCGGTCCTTTTTGCCTCGCCATCCAATCCTGTTAGGACATTATATGGACTGCGCCACTAAAGAACAAATTCAGAAAATCCTTCGGATGCGTCGGTACTCGAGCTGGATAGCCCCGCCTGTCTAAAAGTGAAACTCGACAGCGAATTACAAATCGGGTTGACAGATCAGCCCTACATTATTTATTCTACACTACTAACAGAACAGCGCTTCCTGGATATTTATGCTGACGTGTAGCTTAGATGACGTAAGTCGCTGTCTCCTTGAGCAATTCTTCATTTAGACACGGAGGATTTTGTCTCAATGATATTAAATGAGTTGAAACTCCCCAATATTCTTTGACACACGATGATACCTCAACCCTTCGTAGCTTCTGCGGAGGAATGAGCCTACGGGTGCACACGCTAACAACCGCTCGGGAACCTAACCTAAGCCTAAATCCGTGTTCGCATATAGCACCCCGCTTCAAGCTTAGCACTGCAGAAACTGAGTCAGCAATTTCTTCTTCAGCAGAACTTACTTAGTAGGTACCCGATCTAAGACAGGCCCACCCGAAACGAGAGACCTCGGTTTGACAAAAGACCGAGATGGGAAGACGATATTTAGTGCTACTTACAGACACAGGCGCTGGCCCGGGGTTTGTATAACTCGTGGGAATTGGCCAGTAGAGGTTGATCAAGATGCCAGGGTCAGAGGCCTGCGAATGATGGTCAGTCAGGGTGTCGCCAACGGTAGCGGGTAGCGGAGGATGCTTAATACCGAGTAGGCACCCGGGATAGCCACGCCGGAGAAAGTCTTGGTCCCGCTGCCGGAGACGTAGAGTTGGGCGCAGGCTTGGTAAAACTGTATCGAAAGTCAACGACAACTCCGACGAGCTCGTTTTATTATCATCCTACCTGAGCTCCGCCAGTGCTGCCGGCACTGTGGAGAGCAATGTGCTCAACACGCAGCAGATAGTAGCCCGGGGCAAGGCAGCTTGGGATCGTTACGTCAACCGTCCCTAGACCGCTTGACGCCCATACCAAGCCGGTTGAAGTGACGGTGGGGTGCTCCTCGTAGATCTTAAACCAGACATTACCGTCACCGTTGAAGGTCTCGGCCGTGGAGCCCGATGGGGCCTTGGCCATATAGAACTGCAACGGGCCCGGGTGCTGGATACTAGGGTCGACACGGAAACCAACTGTATCGCCGGCGTTAACATTCTTTGTCCCGGCACCATTGGAACCGGGCTCTAGCTCGTAGCATCGAATCTGGGTGTCGGTCACATCCTGGACGGGGCCGTGGGAGTAGTGATTGGTTGTCTCCCGGACAAACGTCCAGTCAGCCTCCGTAACGCCACCGTAGATCAGCCCGGGCTAGACGGTATAGGTCAGAACTACTCTATCCTCCCAGAGAACTTGAGCTTACAAAGGTGTCTACAGCTACGTTAGCTCAGTCATTGTTGTAAGGCTCATGAGTCTTTAACTCACAGTGGGCATGGGCAACGCCCAGGAGAGAAATAGCGGCAAGACACTTCATTTTGATATGGCGAGAAGGCTCAGGCTTGTT
This sequence comes from Xylaria sp. FL1042, assembly GCA_022495085.1. NCBI lineage: Eukaryota > Fungi > Ascomycota > Sordariomycetes > Xylariales > Xylariaceae > Xylaria > Xylaria sp. FL1042. Next base: position 117,992 of record MU380213.1, read on the forward strand.
GGGATCGACTGTGACTCACAAAGCAAATGACATGCTGCCCATGGGAAATGATCTGCACTTTATAGTGCAGGCATCGCTATGGTCCGACCACAAGCTCGATCTCGATTTCCCTACTAAGTCAAAGATGTGGACTGGGCATCTCTAGGCCTCTTTGGCGGACAATCTTGCAGGTCGCTTGGGCTGCACGAGGTGACTATTCCCGGAAACTGGGCAGGAAGCGTTTCGGGTATGCGATGCAGGCAAATGGTGGCTCTTGGGAGCAACCCTAGGCCATGGAGGGCTTGGCTCCGATCAGCCATGATTTGTGCTGAAGAGACGTGGGTTCTAAAATGACGCACCTCGCAACACCATATCACCCTGCTCTAGTCTCGTGACTACGTACGGTACCCCGACGTATCCATGACCGATCACACCTAGGAGCATATAAGCTTCTGAATTAAATTAACAACCATCTCTAGGAATCAGTGAGTATCGCTTATGCTGTATCGAAAGGAATGATATCAGAATACTCGAGATGAGTATCAACTTAGGTTCTCCTACTTCAGCGCTATTTCCCAAAAGCATCAATCTTTCATACAAGGCTATATATCCTTCAGTGTCTACAAATCCTGAAATCCCAAAATTCATTATCAGAGTTGAGAAGCGTAAGGCGTAAGGCACGGAGCTTCCTCCCGCTCTCAAAATGGAAAGCGTGGTTAGTTTAGGCGCCAAGTCTTCTGTTTGGGAAATGCACGGGAGACGTCCGAATGCAGAATCTTACAACTAAGTCTCATCCTGCTAGGATTAATGCACCTATCATACGGAGAATGAGCCATTCGTCGGTTTATTCGGGACGCCAAGCAGAAATCGAGGAGAACCCTAACCCATCTCTTTCTTCAAGACAGGAAGAGATGACCTAGTAACTAGTTCAACCGACTACGAAACCTTACGGAGTTCAGCCCCGGAGACCCGGGTCTTTACCGCACGGGCCTTAGCTCGAGCCATATGAAAACTAGCAATGCAAGCTCTGCCAATGAGAATAGAACTTCACCTCTTGTGCAATATCAATAGTCAATGCAGGAGTTACCAGGGATGCAAATTATGACAGTAGCGTCGACATGTCAACGTGATTTTGTATACCTATGATGTTAGGCCCCCCTTCAGAGTAACGAAACTATAATAACAAATGATGAAATACGCTTCTACGCTCCATCTTTCAAAGATTTCAGTCCTCTCGTTTCAAACATCGCAAGTCAATTTGAGTTTGATATTATTATAACGTCCAGGGCCTTGAAAATCATACTCATTGTTTGAAAGTGGCGGGGCGAAGGCTTGATATTCCTTTGCAATCGATCAAGAGCGTATTAATACCTCACCTCGTGGCTTTTGAAAGATCAGTATAGCTAGTTATAGCTGTTGCCTGCTAGAGATGGACATGGTGATTCACTATAGAACTGTCTCTTGTAAGGCTCATTCATGCAAATCGCATTAGACTTTCGAGGGGATCGCTGAGTATATAACACCGCATTATGCACAGTGGCTATCTAATCGTGCTATTCTAGTAAGGATATATTCCTAAGAGAACCTATCATCCTCATGAGTTGTCATAGTATTTGCTTCGTCACTCCAGCCTATCGATATAAGGTCCTCATTACTAGTATAAGTTAGACAAACCCATTGCCTACGATTCACCATACCTACAGTTGCCATATACTTATGACATATTCGATGAGTGAATATCATGTTTTCTGGCACGAGCTGTTAGTTCCAAGATACGCCACGCATTTATTAAAATAGAGTAATACACCGAAATTCAGTAGATATGATTTTTGAATTTTATATCAACTGTTCCTCTAGTATCCGGTACATAACTTCCCGCTGGCTTATTGTAGAGGTGCGGTAGTTCCCCATTAAGTAACTAGAGATCCCAGCTACAGATCACGCATATATGCCCCTAAAACACCTAAGGTGTGTTGGGGACGGTGGGAGTCGGTGGTGCAAACTGGAATAGGCCAACGGCAACACAACACAGTAAACCTGAAATAGATATTATCTGGCGACCGGCACAGAGGCCAGTTGAGATTCTCATTATACTGTAGATAAGACGATTTTATCCGGCTGATGACCTCCTCAGCAGAGCTGGGCTAGGCTGCGATGATACCGGATGTTGATACAAGACTCTCTTAATCGGACAATGGACCTGGTGCCACTATCGGTTTAAGATAAGCTCCGAGCCATGGCTTTGAGCCTGCATTCGTCGTGACATGATAAAGCCGACCTCCGGTCTGAATAACGGCTGAAAAATGCTTCGTACAGCCCCACGAAGATTGACTTCGATTAGAAACTATACAAGATGCCGCGGGAAGGCAATGGGAAAACGCCATGTGCGCAATCATGTGCCGTTCATCAGGAGTAGACGCTGGTCGGACGAAATGAAAAACACCTCCCTCTGCAGAAGGTACCAATAGATCTACCTGTGCTCCCGAGCTACCCATGAGCACCGGATTACCTGTTACTTCGCCCGGGTGATGAATTCTTGTTGGCTCCGATGCTCTCCATCCGGAGGTGGCCGGGCAGCATTCCGATTCTCGCCTGGTCCTTCCTTCAACTGTGTGCAGGCGGCCACTAGCAATGACGACAGCCAGGACATCTATGTCGCGGCCGTCAAACATATCTACATATTCCTTCTCTGTCGCAACGATAGAAACTGCAGAGACAACACCCAATTGCTTTGCGACATGATCGACTGGCTTCCACTCGTCCCCTTTCGTCCAAGTGTGAAGCAGACCACCCGACTGACAAGGAATGACCAGGCCGCATTTCTGTGGAAAGAAGGGGAATAAGGTAACGGCTGGCGTGCCGCTAACAGCATAAGTTGACAAAGGGGGTTGGGGATCGATCGTAAATGAACTGCCTTTCTCATCGGAGCGGTGAAAGCTATGCAGCTTGCCTCCTGAAACGCAGAATAAGCAGAGCTAGGGTCTCACGAGCCACCCCATCGCGAGCCACTTTAATAACGCGTTTTCTCCCAGCTACCTAATTTCTCGTATATATAATAACGCAACAACTACTTAACTATAAAATCTTTTTTTTTTATTAATTTATTTATTTTTAACTAAACTTTATTATAATGCTTTTATTTAATTATAAAAAACGCGCGATAGCTATAATATATAACGTTAAATTTAATATATTATAACGCTAGTTTATTAAAAAATAAAATATATTTAAAGCTTATATTAATTGCTGTTTAATTAAAATATTAACTTAAAAAAAAATATATAAATATTTTTAAATATTATTTATAAATTTTAAAAAATAATTAGCTTTTTAAATTATTAATTAAGCTAAATTTAGTTTTGCGCTTATAATAATTATTTTTAAGTAAATAGCTTAATAAATATTAATAGTTTTAAATAATTTTAAGCAGCTAAAAAAATAATAGCATATTTATTTTTTAGCTTAAAATAATAATATAATTTTAGCTAAAATTAAAATTATTAACTATAAATATATTAATAATATAATTATATTAAATATTAATATTTTTTTTAATTAATTTAATATTTTTAAACTTGCTAATATTTTTATATATTGCTAGTTTAATTTTAATAAAATAAAAATCGGCTAAAATATAAAAAAAAGCTATTAAGCTATTTATAAAATTATTAATTAGCTAGCTTTAAAATATAATATTAAAAAAAATAAATAAATTATTTGCTTTAAATATATATTAGTTAAAAATATAGCTTTTTTATTATTAATTATTTTTAAAAATATTAATATTTAATAATAATAATTTTTTAATAATAATTAAAAGCTATTTAAAAACTAATAGTTTTAATATTGCAACAGGGCTAGCGGTCCCTGCAGGTGCCAGGCACCTGCGTAGTAGTTGACCTAGGCTGTTGCGGCCCGTGCGCACCTGTTATACTGGCTATATAAGGGGCTGTTGGCCGCAGGCCAACCTACCTACCTACTTTATCCTACATACCTTATAGACCTTAATACACCTTTAGTTATATATAGTTAATTCAGCCCTTTATATAGTTATTTTTAGTCATGTAGGCCTTACTAGTTGTTTTTGTTGTTTTTATTGTTGTTGTTTTAGTTGTTTTTTATTAGTTAGCTTTATTATCTTAACGTAATATTTGCTTAAAAAATAAACTAATAAAGCTATTATATTAAATTAGTTTAAAAATATTTTTATTTTATATATTTAAGTTTTTTTTATTAATATATAAATAGTTTTAATATATAATAGCTATAATTTTTATATATATAATAATTTTTTAACCGCTTATATAAAAAATAAAATATAGTTAATATTTTATAAGCTTTATTATAATTATATTATATAAATATTAAACGTTAATATTTTTAATTTATTTAAAAAAAAACTACGCAAATAATTTAAAGCTATTTTAATAGCTTATTTAAATATTAAGTTTTTAAAATAAAATATATTAATAATTTATTATAAAGCTTAGCTTAATATTTTTATAATATATATAATAAAATAAGCTTAAAAAATAGCTAAAATATAGCTATAAAATTATTTAATATTATTAAAATTTAAATATATTATTTTAAAAAACTTAAATATAATAAAATTATTAATATTTAATCTTTTAAGCATTAAATAGCTAAAAATATTTAATTTTTTAAATATTATATTAAATATAATAATTAAAACGCTTATAAAAAATTAAAATTTATAGTAAACTAATATAAAGCTTATTATAAAATATATATTTTTTAATAACTTTTATTAAAAGCTATTTTTAAAAAAAGCTAGCAAAGCTTTAAATAGCTAAGCTTTAAAAATTATATTATTATAAGCGCGCGTTAATTATTTTAAAGCTAAGCTTTAAAAAAAAGTTAAAAAAGTTAAAGCAAAAATTAAATTAACGCTAAATTAGTAATTTATTTAAATAATATATATATAGCAAATTAAATAGTAGCTAAAATTAAAAAAAATATATATTAATAAAGCAAATAATATAAAAAAACTTAAAGTTAAAATAACAAATATTAAAGACTTTATTAAGGTCGCAATAAGCTAATTAACAAGAAACTATCGAAAAAAAAATAATATAAGTAGTATTAGCTAAAAAAAAAGCTTTATTATATAATTGGTAGTAAAATTGGTAGGTGGCTCGCGATGGGGTGGCTCGTGAGACCCTAGCTCTGCTTACCTTTAATAGAGCCCTGGCTTGACTGTGTAATCAATCATAACTATTTTTTTCCGTAAGTGGCTATCTCTTCACCTCTTGCTCAACTATCAATTACGGCACTCTTTGGTCACTGTAACTATATCTAAATGGACTTCCATGTTGACCCAATGATGGGAGTCTTGTTAAGTCTCGTTAACAAACATTCTTTTAACACATGATAATGATATTTTACATATAGACAGTTGGAAACTAGATTTAGATCTAGAATTTCAAAAGGGTGTTTTTCTTAACCATAAAAGGTTACAGGTCTCGGGTTTATATGAAATGTTTACAGGACTCCTAGTATTTCAGTTTGATTTTAGACGTTCGAGTGGGATCGGGATGACCACTAATTTCGTTTGATCTAGATATATCAAGGGACAATCGGCTTATATGTACAGAAATTGCTCCTCTCAATTATTTCCATCCCGCTGCTTGCATCGAAAACATATGACGCACAGCACTGGGCATTGTGTACTTGGACTCGCCATTCGCAATCTCGAGCATTTCAGTTGCCCATTTTCCAACGACAGAGACCAGGCGATTGACATCGTCTCGCGTATTATGAGCATGAAATACCAGCCTGATTAGAGCCGTACCCTTGGGTACGGTCGGATATGATACGCCGTAGGCGTTTATATTGGCCATGGATAAGTGCAGAAACAATATGTGCTCGTCACCTGTGCGCACCTTGATCGGCACGACATGGGAGTGGAAAGGTCTAGCCTCCCAGTCTTCAGCGAGTGGCACGGAGAGAAGGCCCCCGTCCATTGCGTCCTCCCATGTCGAATCTGCCAAAATAGTTTGGAAAAAATACATAACGATCTCCTGGATATGGTCTTGTTCCTGTGCGTGGTATTAATTAACACGGCCCTTATTGGGTACTAAACTTAGCGAGCTTCTGTACCTTTTGTGTCTGACCAGCCTTCAACAATCTGTAACCCGCCCGGATCGAAGCGACCATGGGGACTGAAGGTGCGCCGCTGAATGTCAGTACACGCGAGTACTGAAACAGTGCGCCTCGTACTGTCTTGTTACAGAGTATCACACCTGAGAAACGTTAAGGCTTATATATTTCATGATTATTGCGAGAGGTTCGATGTTTCCTACCTCCAGTAGAGCCTAGCGCTTTGCTGCACATATGAATGCGGACAGCAATCTCTTTTTCCAACCCGAGAAGTTGAACCTGAGCACAGCAAATTAGTTTCAAACGACATTGTGGGGGCTGCGAACGACTCACCAAGCCAGCACCTTTTGGACCCAGAACGCCGCTGCTATGCGCCTCATCTATGATGAACTGGGCGTTTCCAGCCGGAAACAGCTCTTTCACGACAGCTACTAGCTCCTTTAGTGGGCATATGTCTCCTTCCATACTATAGACGGATTCCACACATATGAGGATAGACTTGGCTCCAGTCGCGAAGGCAACATCTGAGTTCTTGAGAGATGTCAAGACGTCCCTCAATGAATCGGGGCTATTGTGCTTGAAGGAGATATTGTGAGCGGCCACGCTCACCTTGAGCCCGAGACCCGTGCTCGCATGCGATAGCTCGTCCCACACAATGGCGTCACCGGGTAGTGCGATCGCCTCCAGGACGGCGACATTGGCAATGAAGCCTGAATGACAGATCCAGGCCGTTTCAGCGTTATGGAATTCGGCTACCTCGCGCTCAACCTCGAGTATGTAGTCGTAGTTGCCGTATTGCGTGCGCGACCCCGATGCGCTCAACCGAAAATCGCCACAGCTCGCGAGCTCCTCAAGAAATGCCTCCCGGATACGACCCGAGCGGCTTAGAGATAGGAAGTCGCTCGTGGTGAAGTCCAGCACACTGTCGTCCCAGCGCGGCTTGGGAATCACCAGTCCGCCTTTCTGACGGTGAATGTCTAAGACCTCTTCGAGTCTGCGATAGAAAGCGGGTTCCCCCTTCATAGAGGGGCCTCGCAGTATCTGGGACTGGAAGTGCCCCTTAAGTATGGATTCGTAATACATTTTTGAAGGCATTTATTATCTTTGAAGCACGAAGTCTAGGGGATAGGGGTGAATGGGATACGATGATCTCAGGGTAACAATGTTACCGAGCAAGGGCATGTTCTAAGGTCTTGACGCACTACATCTTTATGCGTGCCGTTCAATTCGCAAAGGGTTAGGTCAGCTCAACTACTTCGCTTATCATTGTGCAACATGTATTTCGAGTATTCTCTAGATATCCTAGGTATCCTTCGCGCAAGTGAGCTAATCTTAGAGGCATGCATGTCATCCATACTTTGGATTGGACTTGTGTCAGTTCGGCGTGAGAAATGAGAAACGCCTGTCGCCCCCGCCGCTAGTATAGTGCCTTTATGGCTGACCGACCCGTCTTGTAGTGGCTGACTTACTCGGTATGATAGTTGACATGGGTCTTCAATCCCCCCCTGTCGAGTGGCTGACCAACTCTAACAGGTACTTTGTTTACAGCTCACTATGCGTAGTTCCTTTCCTGTGAGATTTCATGCCTACTCACGGCTCCAGATGGCGACACCAATCACGATACCGTCCTTGCACGTGGCAATGACTGGCTGTGCGTTAGTTGGCCACGTGTGGACCCGGAACCTGGGACCCGTTCCCTTGGGTCATTATGCTCGCAAGCTTGCGATCTCATTGAAAGCAATTGAGAGAGCATGGTCTCGACTACCTCATGAGGTTGGCTCATAACAGCCTTGGCGAGTCTCTTCATGCTCGAGCACTTTATATAGGGGCTGGATATTGTCTTCTCTACGAAGATGGTCATTCCAAACTCATCCTGTTGCTATCGATTCTGCTTCGTTAATCTGGTTACACTGTTACCCGGCTGATCAAGATGGCCCAGCTTAGTTCCTCAAATGGGAATGCGAACCCTAGTCATGATTCACATGGATTCAGTGAGCAAACAACCCAAAATGCTTCGGGCGGCCCCAACGGCTATATGAATGGTATTACCAATGGCCACATCGATGAACCCTCTTCCGAGTCAACCGATGGTACATGCTTTGAGCCTATAGCCATCTGCGGTATGGCATGCCGTCTTCCGGGGGGTATAAGCTCTCCCCAGGGACTATGGGATTTTCTAATCGAAGGCCGAGATGGGCGCATCCGAGTTCCAAAATCTCGCTTTAACATTGATGGCTTCTATTCGCCGGTGAAAAGATTTGGTATGGCGGCTACCGAGTATGGGTACTTCTTGGACGAGACGGTGGACCTTGGGGGCCTTGACACATCTTTCGTCTCCATGCCCCGGATGGAGGTTGAATGGCTCGATCCCCAGCAAAGAATGATGCTCGAGGTGGCTCGTGAGTCGTTGGATGACGCTGGTGAAGTTGGATGGAAGGGTAAGAACATCGGCGTCTATGTTGGGTCTTATGGTCAGGATTGGTACGATATCTTACAACGAGAGCCCTTGAGCCACAGCCCTTATTCAGCTATCACGTCCCATGACTTCATGGTCTCGGAGCGCGTATCTCACGAGTTAGATCTACATGGACCTAGGTGAGTACAATGCATTCCAGGTTCCTGACCCGCCAGCTTCGATGCTTACTGTAATTGAAGTATGACGATTCGCACAGCCTGCTCGTCTGCGCTTACCTGCCTCAATCAGGCTTGCATGGCTATTTCCAAAGGCGACTGCGAATCTGCCGTTGTTGGAGGCACCAGTCTAATCATGGCCCCAGATCTATTCACAAGATCATTGGGTGTCTTAAGCCCAGACGGGGAATGCAAAACATTTTCAGCTGATGCGAATGGGTACGGTCGCGGCGAAGCCATCGTGTCAATCTTTGTCAAGTCTCTTAGCGCTGCGCTTCGTGACGGCAATCCTATCAGATCGGTCATATCAGGCAGCGCGGCAAACTTCGACGGGAAAACGAATCCCTTGACCACACCGAGCGCGACCGCGCAAGAAGCTCTAATAAGACGCACCTATGAGGTCGCCGGGATCTCTGACTTTTCAAAGACGGCACTTTTCGAGTGTCACGGGACGGGAACCGCGGCTGGAGACCCTATAGAGACCGAGGCCGTCGCAGCAGTTTTTGGCGGAAGTGGTATCTATCTAGGCGCAGTAAAGCCGAATCTGGGTCACTCTGAGGGAGCTTCGGGTCTGACTGCCGTCCTAAAGGCAACATTAGCCCTACAGCATCGGGTTATCCCTCCCAATATTAAGTACTCGCCGTTGAACCCCAGAATCCCTTTTGAGAGTGCAAATCTTCGGATACCCACCGAGCCTACGGCATGGCCTGCCCACCGGGACGAGCGAGTGAGCATCAATTCCTTTGGCGTAGGCGGTTCTAACGCTCACGTTATTCTGGAATCACCTTCACGGTTTTTGCCCGTAAATCCGGTGAGCGAACAGGAAACGTCAATCGCCACCAACAAACCGCAACTACTATTATTTTCTGCGAATACGGCCCAGTCCCTGAAAGACATGGTGCAAGATTACCAATCTCTCCTGGGCAACAGCAGCAGTAGCATCAACTTATCAGATCTTGCATATACTCTTGCAAATCGAAGAGAACATCTCACTCATAGGTCGTTCGCAATCGCTTCACATGAGAAATTTGACACAAGTAGCTCTGTGACACCCCAACAAAATGGGCAGGAAGAACCGTCTGTCGTTATGGTGTTCACTGGGCAGGGAGCGGCATGGCCTGGGTGTGGACGCGACCTGATGCGTTCTAATCACACATTCTCTCAGACTATCCAATCCCTTGACAAGCATTTGCAGACTCTGGGTTCCGACGCACCTAGTTGGACGCTTCAAGAGGAGTTGTTAAAACCGGCGAGGACTAGCCGAGTGCATGAGGCCGAAATCTCCCAACCTCTCTGCACAGCCCTCCAGCTTGCGCTCGTCGATACTCTAGCAGCGATTGGGATTAAACCAGCGGCTGTAGTGGGCCACTCCAGCGGTGAGATGGCCGCGGCATATGCTGCTGGAGGTCTTACCGCGGCAGAAGCCATTACCGTTGCGTATTATCGGGGACTCAAAGCCAAGGCCAGCACCCGACGTGGAGGCATGGCCGCAATAGGATTAGGCTACGCAGAAGCACAGGAACATCTTATCCCAGGAGTAACAATTGCCTGCGACAACTCGCCTAGCAGCGTAACTCTCTCCGGAGACGCTGACAAGCTGGAGGAAGTCGTAGCTGATATTAAAGCCTCTCGCCAGAATGTCCTCGCAACGACATTGAAGGTTGAGAAGGCGTATCACTCGTACCACATGGAGGAAGTCGGGGAGGCATATTTCCAGGCCATGATCGCTTCAGGGGTAGTTGGGGAAAAGCCATCAATTCCTTTTTTCTCTAGCGTCACGGGGAGTAGATTTGGAAACGGCAAAGCTGATCAACTTGGGCCTGCGTATTGGAGGAACAATCTACAGCGCCCAGTCTTATTTAGATCCGCAGTCACCGGCATCGTTCACTGTGAGCAACTCCAAAATCAGGTATACCTAGAAGTTGGGCCGCACTCAGCGCTTGCGGGCCCGATAAGACAGATCCTAGTGACCGAGTCGAGCAAAGCTTCCTATGTTGCCTCCCTTGTCCGGCGCCAGGACAGCTTGGAGAACCTATTACAGGCTGTTGGTAAGCTGCACGTGCTGCGCGTGCCAATCGACTTCAAGTCCCTCATGCCCAACGGCTCCTGCCTCGCGGACCTGCCTCGTTATCCATGGGACCATCAGCGGAGGTACTTTTTCGAGTCCCGTGTAGCGAAAGAGTGGAGAGGACGCAAATATCCTGAGCACAGTTTACTAGGCTCGAAACTCCCTGAGAGCACGGACCTGGAGCCAGTGTGGCGCAACTTCGTATCTATTCGCTCAACGCCCTGGCTACAGGATCACAGACTCGGTGAAAATGCCATCTTCCCTTTCGCGGGATACCTGTCTATAGCCGCCGAGGCCGCGCGACAAGCAACCGGAATCGAAGAAGGGATCAGTTTTCGAAATGTTGTGGTCAACACTGCTTTGGTAGTTGATGAAGATGCGGCTATCGAAATTGTAACCTCCCTACGTCACTACAAGCTGACCGACACTCTTGACAGCGAGTGGTGGGAGTTTAATATCTCTTCGCACAATGGCCACGTCTGGACGAAGCACTGTTGGGGCCAGGTCCGGGGAGAGTCATCAATGCCTCCTACGAAACAGCTCCAAGATCGAGAAGATCTCCTACCACGAAAGGTTGACGTGCCAAAATGGTACGAAGCACAGCGACGGCAAGGCCTGTTCTATGGCCCAGCCTTTGCCAAGATGGAGGACCTACGGACGTCGACCTGTTCGCCTCAACAAGCCACATGCAAGATGAGAAACCTGAAATGGGGCGATGAGACCGATTACCACCTGCACCCTGCTATTTTGGACACATTCTTCCAGCTCGCCAGCTGTAGTAACTATAACGGACTGAATCATGCCTACAGGCGATTGGTTCTCGCCAACGTTGAAGCCATGACTATTTACCGGTGCACCGGGGACGAGCTTGAAATATCAACTACGACCAAGCCTACTGCTAAGGGGTGTGTTGGCACTGGGTCCATTACAGCAGGATCGAGAACCCTTATGACGATCACCGGTTGTCACGCTTCCCTTTTTGAAGATGCCGATGTGAGCGATGAGGTGACTCTGCCAATCACAGCTCGGGGTGAATGGGTTCCTCATATAGACTTGAGCGACGTCGCGAATCTTGTTCACCCACCGGATGATAATAATGTAGTCATGCCTATGCTGTTAGAGATGACACGGTTAGCCATCAATGTAGCTAATAAGCTAGCAAAGGGCATAGAGGAACAGGCTCCGCACTTAGGCCGATACAAGGAGTGGCTCGCTCAGGAGGCCTCGGCCGGTCCTGAAACCTCCAGTTCTATCTCCTTGAAGGAAATAGATTCGTTAGCCAAGAGACTCCAAGGAACGTCCGTGGCGCCAGCTGCAGCCACAATCACTACAGTTCTCAAGAATATTGAGGCGGTGTTAAGAGGTGACAAGACAGGATTTGAGATCTTCAGCATGGATGGAAACTTAGACAGCTTCATCAACTATCTATGGAAGCAGAGTGGCTCGAACCCCTACCTCAAATGCCTAGGGCAGAGTAAAGCTACTATGAGGATTCTCGAAGTTGGTGCCGGTGTCGGAGAGAAGACAGCGAGCATCATTAAGGATCTGACACATACCGATGGGTCTCCTCTGTATTCACAATATGTTGTTGCAGATGCGTCGTCAGACAAGTTGACTGTGGCGAAGGGGCTACTCAAAGAGGTCCAAAACGTAGACTTCGCCACATTAAATATGGACGAGACCATGGAAAGCCAAGGATTTGGGGATGCAAGTTTTGACCTTATCATCGCAGCCGGGATTGTCAACACGTCCGCTAGGATTAAGCAAAGCCTACAAGGTCTTCGAGGGCTGCTAAGCCCCAACGGGAGGCTGCTTCTAGAAGAGCCACGAGCTGGCCTGGTGTGGACAAAATTTGTTCTGGGGATACTGCCTAGTTGGTGGTCACATGCGGAGGACGGCCGAGGGGTCGAACCATTTGTCGACGCGGCGAGGTGGAAAGAGGATCTTCAATTAGCTGGGTTTGATAACGTGCAGCAAGTTGAACTCGACGCGGAGCACTGGACGAATAGCGTTATGATCGCAAGGCCGCACCATCCACCGACTCCTAGCAAGAATATAACCTTGCTGTGTGATATTGAGTCACCGGGGTCAAGTCTCGTTGCCGAAGAGCTCGCATCTCGAGGATACGAAATACACCGCGCTTTCTTGGGGCAGCCACTTCCACAAGACCAGGACGTGCTCGCACTTCTCGATGAAGAACGACCGTTCTTTGAAAACCTAGAAGCAGAAACGTTCACGCACTTGAAATCCCTAGTACAAAACCTATCAGGCTCCTCGGGCCTCTTTTGGGTTACGCGACGTTCCAGCACGGAGTGCAAAGACCCTCGGTTCGCCCAAATTATTGGTTGGGCTCGCTCTCTTAGGTCTGAGACCGCCGCTCCTATCGCAACTTGCGAGATAGATGAGATCGTCACTCCGGGCCACGCCACGGCTCTGGTTGACGTTCTAGGAGCGTTCCAGTCGAGAACTGAGGATGGCGTCCTGGGACCTGACTACGAATATGCCTTGCATAACGGCAAAACTCTAGTACATCGCGTTTTCCCGTTTGCACTCGACGCAGAGCTACAATTCTCCGACGAATCATCTGAAGCGTGCGTGTCCATCGGGCAGCCCGGGCGTATCAATACTCTAACCTGGTCTTCACACTCTGCAACCGCTCCGAAGGAAGGCGAAGTCGAGATCGAGGTATACGCTAGCGGCTTAAACTTTCGAGTAAGTCAATCTCGGGCATTTTCTCTAGACTTAACGTGCCATTTGCTCACTTCCTTGATAGGACGTTCTCGTGGGAATGCAAATCATCCCAGGGCTGAAAACGCCCCGGTTTGGATACGAAGCGGCCGGTATTGTGCGGCGGATCGGATCTAACGTGAAAAAGCTGTGTGTGGGTGATCGTGCTGTCGTTGTGAGCTCTAACACGTTTTCTACTGTTGTCACGGAGTCGGAATTGCTCTGCGAAAGACTTCCCGACAACATTAGCTTCATTGACGGTGCCTGCATCCCCACCATCTTCTTGACCGCGGTTTATGGTCTTATTGACTTGGGCAGGCTCACCAAAGGACAGGTAAGTCTAGCTCAACAACGCTTATTCTCCCTGTGGAGCGCGGATACACTAACCGCAAATCGTGAATATAGTCGATCTTGATTCACAGTGCTTGTGGTGGCGTCGGACTCAGCGCCATTCAAGTCGCCCGCATGCTAGGCGCCGATATCTATGTGACAGTCGGTAGTGATACGAAGGTGCAGTACCTGATGGACACTTTTGGTATACCAAGGAACCACATCTTCAGCTCAAGAAGCACGAGTTTTGCGGATGACTTGCTGCGCGAAACGGACGGCAAGGGCGTCGACCTAGCGCTCAACTCGCTCTCGGGAGAGATGCTCCACGCAACCTGGAAGTGTGTCGCCAAATTCGGGACCTTAGTCGAGATCGGGAAGAGAGATCTTTTGGAAAATGCCCGGCTTGACATGCAGCATTTCCTGGCCAACCGAAACTATTGCTGCTTAGACATGGATCAGATGCGACTTGAAAGACCCGAGATTAGCAGCCGGTAAGATATACTCCAGATAGAGAAACTTCGATCTCTTGTCTTCACGATCTATATGCCTTTCTCTGACAATGATTCTTTCTAGATTGCTTCGCTCTACGATGGATGCCTTTTCCAGGGGCGATCTGACACCTATACGAGTAGACCGGGTATTTGAGGCCTCCGCTGTACTAGAGGCGTTCAGATACATGCAACAAGGCAAACATATTGGCAAGATAATTATCGAGATTCGCAACACGAACGGCAAGTTGCTAGTAGATAAAGTCGATAGGACAAAGAAATCCAGTGTCCAACTGGATGGAGCAGCATCATACCTTCTTGTTGGTGGTCTAGGAGGATTAGGCCGCTCGATGTCCATCTGGATGGCGGAGCGCGGTGCGAGGAACTTCACCTTCCTGTCTCGCAGCGCCGGCAGCGGCCGACACGACGCTGATTTCGTCCGTGAGATGGAGAGCATGGGCTGCACCATCCAGCTTGTTCGAGGCGACGTCACGAATGCCGACGATGTGGCCCGCGCCGTAAATGGGACAGTGGCGCCCCTAAAGGGTATTGTACAGATGTCCATGGTGCTGCGTGATCAGATGTTCGATGGGATGAGTCTTGAGGATTGGAATGCAGTTACTCGGCCTAAGATCCAGGGCACATGGAACCTGCACAATATCACCTCGGCTAAACAGTTGGATCTTGATTTCTTTCTTTTATTCAGCTCTTTATCTGGCGTTGTAGGACAAGTCGGCCAGTCTAACTACGCCAGCGCGAACACCTTCCTCGACGCCTTTGTGCAGTACCGCACGGGGCTGGGCCTCCCATGCACGGCGATAGAGCTGGGCGCAGTGGAGGGAGTCGGATACCTGTCCGAGAATCAGGAGCTTCTCCGCAAGATGCAAGGCAATGGGTGGCGCGCGGTGCAAGAGACGGAGCTCCTCGAAGCCCTAGACCTAGCGATGAAACCTTCAGCATCAACGCACACAGGTCAACGAGCCAGACAAGTGTCGGGCGCATTCATCCTAGGGTTCGCGCCGACGACGCCCCTCAGCAGCGCTGACAGTAGCGCCCGGATGCGCAGCGACGTCCGGCTAGCAGCCTACCACAACGTGCAGGACAGCAATGCCAAGGCGACCTCGACGAACGAAGGACTAAGCGCGTTGCTCGCATCGCTCAGGAAGAACCCGGCACAGATCGGGTTAAGCGAGACCACGGCTGCACTCGCGACCGAGATCGGAAGGAAGCTATTCAGTGTACTTCTAATTGTAGACCGAGACATCGACGTTAAGGCTACCACGGCTGACTTGGGCCTCGATTCGCTCGTCGCGGTCGAGTTGCGCGGCTGGTGGAAGCTGAACTTAGGCTTCGATATCAGCACGATGGAAATGCTGAGCGCTGGCACGTTGGAGGCGCTCGGGAAGCGTGCGGCAGACGGTCTTGCGACGCTGTATGGCTCGTAAAGGGGAGTTTCATGGAAATTACCTGGGGATTCGAGATAATTTAGGGAATCGAAAAGATGGGAGTCCCTCGTACAGCAGATTAGGCGAATGGTCGAGCTACTAAAGAAGATTATTATTACATTGCCACCTAGATTCTTAGTTACAGAAATCGAATCTAAACAGATCACTTAGATGCATCAGTCTCTGTATGGGGTAATACAATGTTGAAAATTACCTATATGTACGTCCCTAAGGTACCAAAGTACTGTCGGTACAAATATATGCATATTTTATCACTACTACTGTGTCGACCTGCATTCCCGGTAATGAAGCTGTCGAATTGAAGCCTCTCCAGTCAAGCTTGGGTGTCATCGGAGAGATCCGGAGGGATGACATGCATGTTTCAATTGAAGGCCTGGCTAATCATCGGCTGACTTTGGTAAGAAGGATTTCAAGTTGCTCACTGTCGACATATATTTATGCATTTCCGGTGAAGAAGTTGACGAATCAGAGCGTCGCTTTAGCAGAGTATGCCTTGTTTGTCTAAGGTATCAATATGCAATTCCATAACCCTGACGCAGCATAGGTCATCACATCTTGTGCGCTCTCCCTGAACGGAAAAGCGTGCATTCGGGTTGACAATATGTGCCCATGACTCAAATCTATATATTCGGGATAGAATTCTCATACCTCTTCTCCTCTTCCCAACAGTATCCGTCGTCGCTACGACATTACAGATATGGCTTCGTCACAAAAGCGATTCCCTCTCAACGAGTGGCTACAGCGTAAGGCTACCATTCGGGATCTGTATCTTACTGAGAAACGATCCACGAACGACATAGTGCAAATGCTTGCATGCGAAGAATTTTATCCAAAGTAAGGCGACTCCGCGGCTTGAATTATAGTAGGTCAGTTGGAACTGACGTCTCGATAGCAAACACCAGCTTGAACACAGACTCAGGTTGTGGGGCTTTAACAAAAATGTCCCGAAGTCGCTTGCAGAAGCAACCTGGCGGTATATTGGCTACGAGATTGCCAACCGTACAGCTCGGGGTGAGGATACTGAAGTTGTACTCTTCGGCCAAGTCCAAGACAAAAGGAAGGTAAAGGTAGAGACTAGAAGGCATTTTCGATTTCGGTATGGAGGTGGTAAGTGGAGGAGCTACCTTAAACTTCAACTTGCCTTAACTAGCGCTAAAGAAGTCATTGCTATAGAACCTATTCCAACGCCGCCCGAAGGCGTGAGTATCCTTCTTCGTACACCTTCCTCCCGGCGACCAATCCCATGGCCGTTATCTCTCCCTTGGCTACAATTTCAGTCAAGATACGTAACTAGTAAGAATACATTTACAAATAGTGACCCTATGATAGAGTTTACGCTTGTATTGTGTAGGCCTCCCGCTGAGGGCTCCGAGATACAGCCTACAGCAGGAAATCTCTTTACCTGCAAACTCAAAGCTTATTACTGTCTTATGGACTATGATATACCCCCCCCTTGACTCATTTATGTCTATAACGGAATCGACATTTATCTCGCTGCTCAAAGCGACAATGCCTGAATCATTCCCAGATGAAGCCACTAGCCGCGCAAACATTATTCTACGAGGGTGGAGTAAGCAAGCTTTAGAAGAGTTGATTATAATTCTTCTATTTCATATTTCCAACAAAGCTTTAAGAAGAAATATAGGGTGGGAGCTTATCTATGATATAATAGAGCGCTCTGGTGTGATGTCAGCGGTGATGATAATCAACGACTCAATTACACTTCTTGCAGTCCGAGAGGCTTTGTTACAGTTGGCCTTTAAGGTCATCTTAGAGCCTCGACTCTTCGCAATCCGCGATATTGGCGCCGCCATGCCGGGGATACTCAGGCTTGTAAAATGGCTGTTAAGGTCTGGTCAGTCCCCTGATATCACCATTGGTTTATACGAGACCCCTATAATGGAAATCTATTTCGGAAGGCATTTAACCCCTCTGCAAGCCGCAGCTTTGTCGCGCTCCAAATATCTATTAGCTGCCCTTCTCGAAAAGGGGGCAAATCAAGACCCAGTCCCACCGCAGCGGATCTCAGAATGTGCGACATGGTCTCATGTCAATATGCCACCAATCTTCTTAGCGGCTTGGACTGCTTGTAAAATTGATGACCTTGGGTGTCTGGATCTTCTATTCTCGGCAGGAGCGATGATTGACTACCATCATTCGCCACGAAGCGGCTTTCTTTCCAGAGTCACTCTTTTGAGCCTTCTCGCAGGGAAAGAGGAAGAAGCCATCGCCCTCGATATTATCAAAATGCTTACGACTAAATCCGTGGGTATCGCGTATCTTGAAGCAGCGAAATCCTCGGACTCTGCAGATACCGCAATATCTGCCGCTTCAAGAGGAAATCTTGAGATCCTGAAATTCTTACACAATAATGGCTTTGACGTGACCAAAGCCAATGAATTCGGGCTAACTGCTTTACATGCAGCGGCTTATGAAGGCCATATCGACTGCTGCAAATTCCTTCTAGAGTGCGGGTTTGACGTTACTACTTACCATGATTCTGTGCGTCCTTTTCCAATCCATCTCGCATGCTACCAAAACCATGTCGAAGTTGTCAAATTCTTGCATAGTCAAGGTGCCTGTGTTAATCAGCAACTTTCGATCCCTTCGAGCTCACGTGAGCTCGTTTTAATACGGTACTTTTGCAGTCGTCCTTACACATATTACTCTTCAGAAAGAGTAGCTGCGTTGCTTACGCAGCTTGGATCCCCTATCGGGGCTGCGCTTTGCAGAGCCCGGGAGTTCTACAATAAAAATGTCTATCCACCATTTCACCGCCCCGCAAGTGGTTCACGGGAGCCTTTAGTCTCATACCTTTTGAGTTGTGGTTCAATAATTCCACCATTTGCAGCATACCGGGCTGCTGGTATCGGTGATAAGGAGCTGTTGTCCGTGGCTTTGGCGGCGGGGGCTGATCCCAATTATCGAGAACTCGATGGCACGACGCCACTCTATCTTACCCTCTACGCTAGATTCGAACCTATACCTCCGGGGAATTGGTCAAACCTTGAAGATAGAATTCAAATTGGAAAGATGTTACTTAATGCCGGAGCAGAAGTCACTAGACCATCATATGCGATTCGAGCAATACGACTTAAAGATTGGGATTTCGTCAAGGAGATCCTCGAACATAAGCTACTGGACCTACCTAAGTCTTCTGATTGGCGGCATACAACTACCCTGCTGGAGGCGGCTTTACTTACTGGCAACTCGTGTATTATCCAACAAGTGTTGAAGAATGATTCAACTAGCTACACACCAGGAGAGCTCTGCGCTGCGACCTTGCAAGCTGCCAAAGCCGTGATTGATCCGGGTATTGTTTCTCAGCTTCTTCGATATCGGAACCCTGACCATACATGTCCGGAGTGTCTCCGACTGGAGACGACTGCTGTTGGTATAGCAGCTTGTTATGAGAGTTCAGAGATCTTGGAACAGCTTCTCTCCTACCTACCAGTTTTCGGTTCCACCCATTTCCCGTTAGAATATAGTCAATTACCCATGAGGGAAGCTCTCGAAAGAACGATTAGCGGATACGGAAGGCCTTTCTGGCGTCTTCCGTATCCGTACGCGTCGGTCTTGGTCTACGCTCTTGAATCAAATCCCAGTGTTATGTCCAAGCTGTTAAATCATGGGTATAAATATGACTGGGAGGTGGTCACGCATATCGTACATTCGGAAAAGGAAGAACAGCACCTGAACATAATCTCAGATCAGCCAACATTATTTTGTGATCAAGCCGACGGCAATGAAGCCCTATCTCTTGCAATACGCTCCGGGGACACCAATCTGGTTCAATCTCTTTTGAAAGTTCGCAAGACCGTGCAGAGTGGAGAGCTTATGCTTGGCTGCCGCGATGGACCTCTTCAAGTGGCAATCGAAGTAGGAAACTGGGAAATGTTTGACATATTGATAGAAGCGGGAATTAGCCCGTATGCACCAGCTAGCAATCGCGGGGGCATGACAGCATTGCAAGCCGCTGCAATCTATAACCGCGTTGGTCTCGCAAAGCGTTTAATTGATCTCAAAGTAGATATTAACGCTCCTGCTCCAGTGGTAAATGGCCGAACAGCATTGGAAGGCGCAGCTGAACATGGCCGCATCGACTTGATTAAACTTCTACTACACTCTGGGGTAGAAACTAGTGGGTCCGGTCAACTTCAATATCTCCGTGCCATTGGCTATGCGTCAGATAACGGCCATCACGTGGCTGCAAATATGCTAAAGTCACATCGAAAACTAACTACAGAGGACCTGTCTATTTTGGAAGGGAAAGATCTTTTCCCAGACTATCCTGAAAGCTTCTCCTCTGATGATAGTTTCTCGCCTAATTGGGAAGACGGAGGCGAAAGTGAGGGTGGGGATGAAGATGAAGATGAAGATGAGAACAATTCAGTCAACAGGGTGAATGGAACCGATGATGACGATCTTGAAGTTATACACAGTGAGGATACCGGGTTTATTCAAATGGAAAACCACCAAGCACTTCAAATCGGTAGAGATGAGACTCTTCTTTTCTACGATGACGAAATCAACGAACATAGCCTGGATTTCTCTTGCGATATTCAGCTTAGACGGGAACAAAGCCCGGTGTTAGACATCACGGCACCATCGGAAGGTATCTACAATTTCGACTATCCATTGTTCGGGGTTTACGATACGGAAGATCCTATCGACGAAAACCCATGACTGGTAATACCTAGTTGTACCTGTGTCCAATCGACTGTATAATAGGAAAATTAGCTCGATTTCAAGGTTTCTTTTGTCTTTAGCAATTGGGCGGTGCTCATTTCAGTTTCAGGTCTGCTTGTAGGGAGCACTTTTGTGTCCATATCGAAATCCGCATCTGTCAGGTGAATAGGTGACACCCTAGTGTGTACCTATCAGGCTGGGTCTATATATACAGCCTATCCCTCCCAACTACCAGTTGGAAGGGCTAGGGGCTATGTTGACCAATACATCCTATGGCTACTGGCCCCTTCTACCTACCTGCTATGTGACTGCGTAGGCTATTCCATTCACTCTGGGACAGAATACCCTGACAGCATCGTTCAAATTGCGAGGTTCTGATATGTCACTTTGCCAATCTTTTATGGGACGGCAGTTACAGATCATTCTACGGGACATGTTATCTTCCTAAATAGGAAAATCTCTATGACTATTTACCCTCACGCGTATTATTTCTTGTCCTTGCCTTTTGCACGACAAGTGATTATTGTCCGCCCGTGTCGTCACATTGTTAGGAAAGATTACCATTCCGAAGTCTGAATATCCACGGCGCCCCCCACATTCCAGGACTACGAGAGCCTTGGAGCTTTCCTTCCCCATACATTACTTGCGTCAGCATGCTACCTATCTCCGCATCAATAATACGGGGTATTGAGCTCAACGATAACTATGGCATCTTATGAGAGATCTTGCATGCGGATATAAAGACTAGAAACAAGCACGAAACTGCGGCTTATGCACATTGATGTCTGCAAATAATAACCAAGGCAATTGATAATGATATAAAGTATAAAGTAACGATTCCAACTCAAGGCTTTTCATATTAGGGTGCCTTGAAATCAGAATAAGGACATCGCAATGTCTTGGGTATCTTGTGTTCCGCGGGTGCGATAGGTATTATCACTTAGGTGTTTATTGGCCTGTTGGCTACCTACCTACTTAGTCATTGCCCCACACCGCCGGAAAGATGCGGCGCCGTCCTCCCTGCGGCGGCCGGGGCACGAAAATCGGTGCTCGAACCTACTGTACCTATCCAATCTTCCATAGAGGACGCGTCGGCACCTAGACTACTAAACGAGAGACTGGCAGGAAGGACCAATGTTCGCAGCACCTCTCACACCCACCTACACACACATGCACCTCACACACATACACAACACACTCACACTCACAGAATCACAAAGGACCGAGCCAAGCGGTGAGGATGCGGCGTCAGATGACCTGTCATAAGATGCGGTAATTTTTTTGCGTGCCTACTCGCTATCGATCGATGTCGTAACGATTATGTGGTTGGAACTTCGCCGGGGCGGACCTTTGTCACTTAGGGGGAAAGCGTTGTAAGCGTCGTTAGGACGTTTATCACTTAGGGGTAAAGCGTTGGAAGCGCTGGTAAGGAGGTTTATCACTTAGGGGGAAAGCTTCGGGTCAATGCGGCCTCTCTCTCTATCTCTCTCTTTTTTCTCTCTTGGTCTTGTACAGTTAATTGGTTAGGTAGTATGGTTTTGCCCTGCCCCCACACCTCTTACGACGACGGCTGGGTCGAGGGGATCTGCATCGATTGCGTAATTAGAGAAAGGTGTCGATGTGATATAAGATAATTAGATGCGAGAAAGAGAGATGCATTTATTTATTTATATTTTGCCCATTTCACCAAAACAGCTAGGTTCATCTACCTAACACTTCATGCTAGGGAGACTAGGATAGGTGTTAGTTAGGCACGGTAACATCGTTATCGGCATTTGGAGCCGATAACGCTCCGAGTGGTGGTGGGGGGTGGTGGTGATGGATGGCGGGACAAATAGGAGGTACCCTACCTGTCTAGTGTAACCAACAAGCGAATAATAGCTCTCGGCTTGTCTCCTTTTGGCAAGTCTACATACTTAGCCGGGAGGCCGCCCTGCCCTTGCACTTGCGCTCGTGCCGCATTGTTTTGCCGCTCTAAGCCGAGCCTACATACAGTACAATTATCTATCATCTATCTAACTGTGGACAAAGACTTTTGGAGCAGAGAGGATGGCGTTATATATATATATATATAAATAAAATGACATTGTGTATTCATTCGATGGAGATAAGAGAGTTCTGTCATATCTCCATCCCGAGCTTCCTCATTCATAGCACGGCTGAGAGATGGAGATGAGAGACTTTCTCCAAAACACGCTGAATAGTGCACGCTACGGTACGCTATTTGCGGGATAGCGGATGGAATGTTTCTAGAACAGTAGGAAAGTCGCATCCCTACAGGCTATTATACAGGAGTAAAGAGGCGAGCCTACTGCATCTGCAGGGGTGGCCCCGGGGTCTGCATTATCAGATTATACTAAGGAAGGTCGATCGGCTGTAGTACAAGACGCTTGGTCTCAATGGTAGTCTATCTTTTTTCCCTTGAGAAGGCTTCACGACGTCAGACGTCAGTTGTCGGTCAGTCAGTCTTTGTTATGTACCTAATTACCTAAGGACTTAAATAGCGTTGTCCCTAGCCGTGTATTTAGGAAAGGCATCCCCCCACGACTCTTGTAGATAATCTCGAGTAAAAACATCGCTTCTTTCTTTCATTCTTTATTCGCGACTCTTGATTCGCCCTGCCCTGCCCTGTCCTTTCTGCTCTGTTCTTCACAGAAACCCAACGGCGCTATTTTGTCAAGGCTGCATTGCTCTTTTAACGAGATCATATATACCCAATTACTACACGTCGTCATTGACACCCACCGAGAATGAACACCTCCATGGTAAAATCCAAGTTCCTCTCCCACCCAGAGGATATTGGAGTGGTGGCCGTAGGCTTTAGTGGTGGTCAGGTACAGAAACTTACCAGCAATGAATTCCTATATAGCTCTGGAAGTCAGACTGACGCCTCTAATTTTTTTAGGGCAAATCCGGTGTCGATGCCGCTCCCTCAGCCCTCATCGAAGCTGGTCTCCTCACGCAAATACAAAATGAGCTCAACTACAAGCTCCACGGCGACGACAAGGTCAATGCCTACAACGACCTAGTGCCTAAAGCGGACCCGCCATTCCGTAACATGAAGAACCCCGGCACCGTGAGCGCTGTGACCCAGCGGCTCGGCGAGCAGGTATACTCGCACGCCAAGGAGGGCAGGATGGTGTTGACGCTGGGCGGCGACCACTCCATCGCCATCGGCACCATCGCAGGCACAGCCAAGGCGATCCGGGAGCGTCTGGGACGCGAGATCGCCGTCATCTGGGTCGATGCGCACGCCGACATCAACACGCCCGAGACGAGCGATTCCGGCAACATCCACGGCATGCCCGTGGCCTTCGTCACGGGTCTGGCCAAGGAGGAGAAGGCCGAATACTTCGGCTGGCTGAAGTCGGAGCACATGCTGAACGTCAACAAGCTAGTCTACATTGGCCTGCGAGACGTGGACCCCGGCGAGAAGAGAATTCTGCGGGAGAATGGCATCAAGGCGTTTAGCATGTTTGACATCGATCGGTATGTTGCCCTTCGAACCCCCCCGCCCTCCCGTTTCCTGCCTACGTTTATACATTTTGGTGCCTTAATGAATAACAAACGGCTAACATGAGAACTGCGCAGCTACGGAATTGGACGGGTCGTCGAGATGGCGCTGGCTCACATCGGCAACGACACGCCGATCCACCTCTCGTTCGACGTCGATGCACTCGACCCGATGTGGGCTCCCAGCACGGGAACCCCGGTGAGGGGAGGTCTGACGCTGCGAGAGGGTGATTTCATCTGCGAGAGCGTGCACTTGACGGGAAACCTGGTGGCCGTGGACTTGGTCGAGGTGAACCCGAGTCTCGCGGCAGATCGGGAAGCAGAGGCGCACGAGACCATCAGAGCCGGGTGCTCGCTCGTGCGATGTGCTCTCGGAGAGTCGCTGTTGTAACAGCAAGGAGACGTAAAGGGCTAATGTGGCACGCTGTTTGTTGTCTTGACGGGGGATCTTGCGATGGTAGACGCCTCAGTCTACACTTGTTAAGAGACGAGAGACAAGGCGAGAGACGCGCGGACAAGAGAAGAGGGAGGGGGAAGCAGGGCATTTCCAGGCAAGCTGTATAGACATTCAGGCGTTCATGATGGAAAACTGGTCACTTGGTAGCCGGCGAATATGACTCTCGGATTCAGGTAGTATACAACACGCTGGAGTCTGCGATTAAGATACATAACGAAGACATCTGCACAGTTCCTTACTTGATGTGTACAACTTACGTATACGCACCCAGGTGCCCGTCTTCTTCTCTGGTAAATAACAATCTTGGTGTTGACATTGAGTGATGGATTGAATGTTCTGATTGATATTCTGATTTAGTACCGAGACAGGCATCGATGCATGTCGCACTTAAAAGCCCTATAAGGCTTCTCTGCCACATGCACAAAATGACGCCCGTATCAACTCTCGGAGCCCGCCAGGGCCCCTGCGGGCAAGACCGGGGAAAACAAGTTTCAGCTGATCGAGGGCGCTGAGTTGGCTCAGATTCGAGCCCAACCCGCTGTGTACAGGGGGCTGTACAGGGCTGTACAGGGCTGTACAGGGCTTGCAGCATTGACTAACCCCGCTGTAACTAGGGTGGTACCCGGCATTGTAGATAGCCAGGTACGGAGTACACTACCTAGCTAAATCATCTCGTCAATGGCTTTAGGTGGGTGGGCGATCCATCTGCGACACAGCTCCGGCTTCGATGATCTGCATCAATTCCCACCCAACCGGGTTCATCGGACCTCGAACTACGTACTCTCCCAACACTGACGCGCTGCCAACAACCACGGGGAGAGGAGAGACACACAGAGAGAGAGAGAGCTATCTCCAATCTACGAGTTAGCTACTTGACCTATCACGAGGAGCTCTGCTTCGCCACGGCGAGAGTAGGGCAGTACGCGCGTGGCAGCCCGAATCGAGCCCGCATCGAGCCCGCATCGCAAACCAATTGGCGCCGCGCGTCTCTGCGTTGGCAAATTGGGCGCGCCCGTTGTCGCCGGTGTCCTTGCGTCTCTGCATCGCCATTGGGTTCCCTTGATGAAGCGGTCAGGTCCCTTGCATTTCATAGCGTCAACACCGACGCCGCCTTGAAGATCCATCGGTATCTACGGTATTCGAGCTTCGATTTTCATAACCTGCCTTCCATCACCTTTCGCCGACCAGATTTCTATCGCATATAACCCCTCAAACGAAAAGACAAGCTTGCGAAGACGATAATACATCAACCTTGGGAAGTTTTGGAAGCACGAGAGAAAGAAATTGGAGTCTTTAAGGGTACGGATAACTCTACAGTTCTGTGTCTGTGTTTTGCTTCAACGAATAGCTTAGGAAGAGCTATTGGATTGAAAACGAGTCCTTGGATGGTGGAATGACCACCGGGAGAAAGACGCCAGCACCAAACCATACATACCTTCATCATCATCCGAGACCGAGTCGGGTCACTACTCCTAGCCGCAAACACGCGTCGTGCCCATCACCCTCAAGATGGCCGCATCCGCGGGCGACTCGTACGCCTACGAACGGCGTATCGCCCGCGTCCATCGCTATCACTGGCCCGCCATACAGCTTAACGTCTGGATGCTGATAATGTTGGCCGCCTCCTTCCTCATCATTGGTGTCTTCGGATCATTCATCGGCATCCAACAGCAGTTGGACTTATATGTGCCCTGGTAAGGAAGACGCTTTCCTTCTTAATAGCCGGGGAGATAAATAGAAGAAGACATCGACGACCCAATTATACCATTAAAACACCGGCGCCACTCGCTAACTCAACGATATAGGTACTTCTCTTACTACATCACCGTTTCCGGGTTAACCGTCGCCTTCATCATCCTGTTACTCTGGCTAATAGCACAACGGCGACTACTACCCTCCATCGTCATCATCGGCGCCTTCGTGCTCTTCGTCTTATGGCTCGTGGGCTTGATCGTAATAAGCATCGAGCTCTGGGGCCCCTCGGGTTCAGTGAGCGTCAATTGCGATAACTTAGTCTGGAACAACCCACAACATGGTAACAATCAAGCTACGCTGGCTTGGTTGGAGCAACGGTCAATATGTAAGTGCCATGACCTTCATGTGTTAGCTCATGGGGTTCCAAAATTGTTAATGTGGTCGTTTCATCCTTCATAGGTCAACAATGGCAGTCCGTCTTCGCCTTTGGCGTTATCGGCACTATTTTCTTACTGTGGATCATCGTAATGGCTGTCCAGGTTTTCTACGACGACGCATAACATATGATGCCAAGATATTACCTGCTCTTTTTTTTCTATTTCTGCTCACTCCGGTTCTTTTGAGGAGAGGTATGTACGCTATATATGATTTGAATGTTTGTAAGGGATTCTCACTTATTGCATCGGGGTTAAACTACGGCATATTATGGGCGTTTAGGCGTGTTGTACAGGTCGGACGACGGTACATGTTGTTTGGTTTACGGCGAGAAGAGGGGACCATTAAGATACCTAGGTTGAGAAGGGGGGGGGGGCACACATATACCTGGCGCGGCGGACGAGGATGCGTTTATACTAATTGTTGTATTATGTTTATTTAATTTTCATTGGTGAATATTGGATACAGAGAAAGTCTCTGGTTGTACACTCCAAGATAGTCGTCTCATTCCGACCAATATCATCATCATCGTATCATTTAAACAACCCGGCAGGTCAATGCCACCTCTCGTGTCTGTCGTACAATATCCATCGTCGAAGTAAACCAACTTACTGTGAGAATTTCTCAGGGACCTTCTGGCTATATCAAAGACGAAAGTTAGCACCTATCCCGACTCCATGGGTCCATTACTTCGTATAGAAACGAGAACGAGCGTAGACTTATAAGTCTCAGTCATAGATGATAGTGACTTACCCCGTCGCCTTCTCGAAGCCCTGACGGCCTGCGTCCGTGATCTGCTCGCGCTGGTCGCTGCTCAGCTTGTCGCCCATGTACTTCTTGTTGATGTACTCGGCGCCTGGAAGGAAAGAAGGAAGGAAGGAAGATTTGGTTAGCTGGCTCGTTTACTTTTATCCCTCCTAAAGAAAGGGGAAACTCACCCTTGTCGCCGTAGTCCTCTTGCTGTCCGCCACTGCTGGCGCCAGGGGCCTTGGATTCTTCTCCTTTGACGACCTTCTTGAGCTTGTCCATTGTGAATCGAGTGTTGGATTAAATTAGATAGAGGTGAGATGTGGTATATGTATATGGTAGAATAGCAATAAGATACAAGCAAGCATAGATTGCCAGATGGAATGAAAGCGTGTAGAGTTCTCTGGGTTCCTCCAGCTATTTATACCCCCAAACATACCCACATTCATTCATTCACTTTGTCGGGTTCACTTGTCTCTCTGTCTATAGTTGATAGGCACTTAACTACATCATCATCGTTGACATATAATACATATGACGTCCCGCTGAATCTACATATATACATACCTACACTTACCGTCTGAGTATCTAGCGAGTTAGGTTCGATCCCTTTCAGCGCTATATGGTATTCGCTAGATGCTCATTTGCCTACCTAGGTACTACCTACATACATACATGTAGGTCACCCCGCCCTGCCAAGCAAGCAAGTCTGGGCGAAAGCTTATACCTACCTATCTACCTCTAGCGATCTAATAGTACGTAGCATATGCACGTTATCATCTCGATCCTCTTTTCCCACCCTACATCGGGCATATCTTACCTACATACCTGTACATATCTACGGTACAGGCCTAGGTGAGACCAGACTAAGGTAGGTAACCCGATAGAGAAGATACCCAGATTGCACAACAACAACAACAACAACAACAACAACCACAACACAAATAACCACCACCAAATACCGTTAGGTAACCCTAGGCATAGGTCTGCCCTTAGCTAGTAGATTAGATCACTGTCCGAGATAGAAATAGATTACATCACAACCTGTCATCTCGTAGAGTTACCTGACATCGTCGATAGGTCATATATTGAACATGATGCATCATGGTTAAAGTTATTTCCAGTCTAGGTAGTATACATGACGCTTACCGCGTGCCCACAAGGGTTCCTTGCATGAGGCTGGATCCGGCATCCGAGTTTGTGGAAGGGAGTGAAGCGGCATACCCTAGCGAGTAAAGAGACTCTTCATGACGGTTAGGATATTTCCTTAAGCGCTTGACTGCTAATTTCGTAGTTTACAGGCGGCGCCTTATTCGAGACAGCTAAAGACATGTGTTTCTAGCAATATTGATACATACGCTTATGATACATTTGATATTCTTTTTTTACGCACCCAGCCCTTCCCATACCAGGAGAAGGGTCAAATATGCGGGTGTATGTACGCGTAGAAGTGAACCAGCTCTGCAACGCAATGCAATGCATGTGCGAATCTATGCTCCTGCTTCAATGCCAGCAAGGGTATAACCTGAAAAAATGCCCATTCCTTCAGGACCAGCATGTAATCGCTTTCGTTCTCACCACGCTCATGCCCATGCCAAATAGGTACGCCGAAAACGCCATTGCCGTTTGATACACCCACCCATACCTTCCAATATGCAATGCGGGTTCTTTTTAGTGCCCCGCGGAGTTTGAAGGGACAGAAGCCTTTTAAAACAAAACGCTCGTTTCGTATCATGATTTTATATCGTCAACCCATCCCATTTTCTCTCTCCGGTCGTCAGATATGCGGGCGTATTCAAGCAATAGTCGGAGGACGTAAATTTGCATGTCTTCTTTCCTGAGCACACTCTCTGCCCAAGCCTTACCGTCCATGGCAATCTTCTTGGCGGCATCGTCATGGCCCGGTCTGACTTTACCATATCCTAAAAAGTACTCCATAATCCCGTAAAAGTCGCCGAATCGGTTGTCCATGGGTACAAAGTGCTTCCATGCGATCAGTCGGCTATCATGCCATTCATGCCACATGGTGCTCTTAATGGGTACCCCGGTACTGCGAAGGAAACCGAGATACCTGCCGGAAAAGGAGTTGCCATCAATGTCAGGAAGATACTTGTAAGCGAACTGCTCCGCCAGGTCCATGCCGTCAATCACTTCGAAGTGCTGATCAGTATAGGGACACGAGCCCTCCTCCGGCTCCGGCTCGTATTCAGGATCACACATAAGATCGGTAAAACCAACATCAGCCCATTCTGATATCCACTCGCCCAGACGCTTTTCTTTGCTCGCCATAATATCATAGCTAGAAGGAGGCAATGCAAAGTTCTCGGGTGCCTCTATTTCGGCTTCAGCAAGCGCAACTTTTGTCCCGTTATTCATCGCCACGAAGCGGTGTCGCTGGAAACCCCGCCAATTCGACTCCTGGTTCCGTCCTCCCGTAGCGACCCCGCGCCAGACAAGTGGGCTGAATTTGTCTTCCCAACTAGGGCCTTGGTAACCCCCGCCAGTGAACCTCTCCTCCTCATTCCAGTACATGGGTGCAGGCAAGAGGATTTCATTGTTCGTAGCGAGCTTGCTCCCCCCAAAGAGAGGGAAGAGAACTCGGGTGGAACGGGTGGATAGGGGGTGGATGAAGATTCCCTCAAGACCTTGCAAATCAGGTTGATGGCAGAATTCGGTCGAAAGGGAATAGTTCGAGACATAGCCTTGGTATTGGTGAGGCGTAGCCCACTGTGATGAAAATTTAGGCGTATTCTCATAGGATTCTAGAACACCTAAACGACGAGCGGGGCTATCTGGAGGGCAGCCACGACGAGCAATCAACCAGAAAGGACCTATTAAGGGTTAATATCACCAGGTGGCATACGCAATGGTACGATGAAAAAGGTCGTCTTACTTGTTTCTTCCCACTTATACTTCCTTGTGGCTGGCTTTTTATAGCCCTCCTCAAGGTCGGGCAAGTCTTGAAATGTTGATACAACCTTGTCTACGGGAGTTAGTTTACGAGTACGCTCAGCCCTTTGCATGTACGTCGCCACCTCTTCCCAGGGTACCACCAGACGAGGCTCATCCATGGCGTTGAGGGCAACGTCCATATCGGGCAATAGGTGCTCAATTGTCTTGAACATCTTCAACCAAATCTGGGTCCAGAACCAGTCACTCTGTGCGCTTGCATTGTGATTGCGGATGTTGATGGTCATTTCGAAGTCCCAGGATTCTTTGCGCATGATCTTCGGATCAAGACCCCAGAAGGGATTGAGGTCGTGATATATACGGTCGAAAAAATCCTCGACTATGATGGCATTGTTTTCCTTGGCAAACTCGAACCATTTATCGAAGCCGGGGGGCGGATGTCTACCACGGCGCTTACGGTAAGCCTTGGCAGCTTCAGCGACGGTTGCCGATTCCTTGGCAAGAACTTCCTTGAAACTCTTGTCGGCGAGCCTTATCAATTCATCAATAGGATGGTCTCCAGTAGTATCCGAACTTGAGGGTTCCGTAGATTCCGCGGATGTAGTAGAGTCATCATCTTCGCTAGAGCCGCTTCCCTTTTGCGCGTTGTGCTCTTTGCTAACATGACCTTTCCCTCCATTTGCTTTTAACGGTTTGTCTTGCGCACTTCCAGAGCCACTCTTGGTGTTGCTGCTTTCGCTCAAAGGTTTCTCAACTGCATTGCCCTGTCCCTTTTCTTGTTTAGTCCCCTCAACGACTGGGACCTTCGGTTCCTTCTCCTCCTCCAACACCACCTCTTCTTTTTCTTGCTTTGGCGAGGGCGGCGACGGGGGGTGTTCTACCATGTCTGGCTCGGCGACAAGAACAGAGCTATCATGGCTGAGAGGACGAGGGACAGAGGGGACAGAGGGGACAGAGGGGCTGTAGGAAGTGTCGCTTTTGAGGTAGTAAATGATACATATCAAGATCACACCGGGAAAGATATAGCGTATGATATGCGATGGCCTCCTCGGCGGGAAAGCGGGTGACCGCATAGTAACGAGGGCGAAGCCTCCAGGGCGGTGGTTCGGCAGTTTGGCGATTTGGACAAGAAAGCGTATTGGCGCTGAACAGCGCGTGGTCGGTCGGGCGACTCTCGACCAGGAAATAGGGAGGGAGGCAAGACGATAAGGAGGCTCTATAGTAACGACACAACACAACACTTCGTCCTCTCGAGAACCCTTACCGCATTCGAAAGGGGATCGGGTCGGTCATGGATGCGAGCGCAAACGGGAGGCTGCGAAGGAAACGAGCGGAAGTCGACAGCGAAGAGCCAAGGAGGACGTGGTAAAAGAGCGAATTGGAAGGTACCGAGTGACAAAAACGATAATGATGCTACTACGTAGACTGCTTGCTAGACGAGGCTAGTGCAGGTCATTAACAGAGAGGTATACCCTAAGTTAGGTAAGTATAAGTCGCGAAAGGCCAGGGTTAGCGTGCCTGTCCTACTGTAGGTAAAGTACCTAGTGTGTGTACCTAGGCGTCTACTACTGTAGGCAGCAGACGTGGCCGACTTTTAGGGCGATGTAGATCTCTAATAGGCACCGAGAATACCAGCAGATGAAGAAACAAGAAAAACGTGAGTAGGGAAAGGCTCGTTCAAAATCTGTATCATCAAAAGACTGTGTTACCTCGTCTTGTGTTCCAATTTACCGTGTCACTGGCAGATGGTTCGCGAGGGAGATATGGATGTCTCATACTCAGGTGCCTCCCCGAGGACCTGGTGGCTGGACTAGTAAACACCAACGACACCTAAAACCTGGAAACGAGTCGGTATACTGGATAGTATGTACGTAATCGCCAGTTGGTCGCGAACAAAAGAACGACGAACCGTCATTTAAGTGAAAACCATAGGTGCGATATCTGAACAAGCATTGGCAATGCAGCAAGCGGGACATGAGAGTGAATAGGTACTGTACTCTCCAGGAGGAAGGATATCGGTATCGGTACATGTATGGACTTGGAGACTTGGAGAAATGAAGGGGGAGGGGATGACGCAGTTTGCTAGTTTGGTTAAATTAAAGCCTTTGCAGGGATTATATTTGGCTAGGTGTTCTTACTGTACGGAGTACGGAGTAGGTACTGTATAGAATACAGTATCTTACCTAAGAAGGAATAGTCTCATACCTACACGGTACAGCGACATACCGGCTTTTGAGCGGCACAGGTCGATCCCAATGTTCCACTATTTCCCCGGAAGGCAAGACGTACTAACCTAGATAAGCTTTACGTTCTGACCAGGGTTTAAATACAGTAGGTAGACAGTATAATCGTGCAGTGTTGGCTCAGAGCTGAGATGAAATCAACGACATTATGCATTTTAGTCACCTACCTCAAACTGAGCCTCAAGTTTATTCACCTGTTACACCACATCCGCATGCAATTTTCTTAATTCTTTAAAGCCTCTTAAATATCCTAACTTCATTACCTGTACATTTGGTTGATTGGCGCCTTGGTGGTATATGCGTAGGTATTGTACTCTAGTGTATTACGTGTATTAGGTCATACCTCGGAGAGCCACGAGGAAGATGGTGGGATGTGTACCTCGAGCGCCATTGAGTACTGTCTTGGGAACCAGTTCATACTCAGTCAGTAGTACTGACGATCGTTCCAACTGCGACACGGAAAGCTTACAGCTATCGAGACAGGAATTACCTATTCTAGCTGTCAGCATTCACTACCAGCCCATCACATGCAGGCATCCCCAAACTCTAACAACGGGTCCCTCGCTTAATATATTATCCAGCATAATGTAACCTTACAATCCCGCATCAATATACCGCAAGGAGTAATCAGCTCCCAAGTGCTTATCAAATGTTGCACACGTAGTGTACACAAATAGATAACCACATCTAGTATCGGACCCGACATGACTGTGATTTTGAAGAGAAGCAACGCGAATTATGGCTTCGGAGCGGTGAAGAAGGCGATGGCTAGGGATCAGCGCTAAGGACATCATCAATCTCCTCATTCAGATCGTCATGAGCCCGCCCCACCAAGTCATGGAACTCGGGGCGGAACGGCCACTCCATCCAAAGTTCGAAGAGCTCTTCCCACTGTCGCGCGTCCAATAATCGCGGTGCGGGCTCGGCGCCATGCAGGTCAAACACGAAGCCTCCACGAGACGGGTCTTGGACACTCGTCCATCGTGGTAAGATATAGTCTGACGCACCGGGCCACAAGCCATCCAAAATAGGGCCGACCGCCTGTGTAGGCTGTTGCATCAACGTTCCCATCACTACGTCAAATATCTCGGCGGAACGACTTGATTTTGATCCCATATGGCGCAGGAGAGGATGAGGTGCCCGCGGTTGGACGTCTAGCAGGCTGCAGTGAACATTGGGGAAAAATTCTTCAGCCTGTACATCCATGGGCTCATATTCTCGGCGGTCCCATTGAAGCAACGGTGGAGTCCGACTAAAAGCATGCAGGTTATGTCTGTACGTCATGAGCTCATCCTTGATCGACCCGGCGCTTTCTGCCAATTCCATGCGCCATGCAAACTCAGCCGCCGCTAACTCCTCGGCAGTCGCCTTCTTAGATCCACGCAGAGATACGATGTTATCTATGCCCTGAGAAAAATATAGCAACTTCTCCCCCTTCCTAGCCTCAGAAACGGCTCTCCACTTATAAGTGTTCATGGTTCTACGTTCGTCAGAGTCATCAGCGAAGCCGCCTTGCTCGGAATTGGCGGCCTGCAGGTCAGCCAAGTCACCATGGTAGCGTCTTTTGAACTGCGGGGCTTGGCTTCCCGGCACCGGGGCACGCTTCATTGCCAGTGCCTCCAGGAAACCCTCAGGCTCTCGGCCAGATGGCATTTCAAGCTTTGCCGCCCGCATCCTTTTAATTGTGTTCACCTGACTAGCAATATCGATGGCTGCATCGCGGGCGTACCATCCACTCGAAGACGCCTCGCTCCCACAGACCTCGCGTACCCATTCACATACTAGATCGTTCTCAAGCGCTTGTCGCCTCCGCTTCTGGATAGTCTTGGGTAAGAAACTTGACTTATCATCGTAGCGCGTCCATATGAGCATACGAACGAGGCCGTAGCGCTGGAACAGACCACCAGTGCGGATGCAGTCGAGAAACTGGTGTAGTAC
Source organism: Xylaria sp. FL1042 (assembly GCA_022495085.1). Lineage (NCBI taxonomy): Eukaryota > Fungi > Ascomycota > Sordariomycetes > Xylariales > Xylariaceae > Xylaria > Xylaria sp. FL1042. The sequence continues at coordinate 152,431 of MU380213.1, forward strand.
CAAGGACGCCATGGAGTCAAAATTAAGGAAGCGCTTTTTGGGGTGGAAGCAGAGGTTGGCGGTAACTAGCAATGTATCATTACGCGCGTTAAGATCGTCGGGGATGGCCTGGTGAGGCAGGTGCTCGGGTGTCAAAACAGAAGTGAGCTCGCGCCAGACGATGCCGGACTTGGGGAGTAGGGTTGTGCCGGGCCGGTCGAGCAGGGGCTGAAGAAATGGACGGTACAGATCCGCATCGGGTTCCAGCAGCACATGGGATCGAGGCTGGAGGAAGTCGTGTAGCTTGCTGCTCCACAGGCCTGCGCCCGGGTAGATGTCGAGGATATCGCATCCGCGGTGGCGCTCGAGAGAAGGCCCGATGTAAGATACGATGTCGTCACATAGCTCGTCGCTCACGATATTTACACGTGTCCTGTCGCCAGTGGGTGCACTTGATGAGGCTGGCCGGCGGCGTCTCTTAGGAGGGGTCGACGTTGTCTCGGCCCCATCTGGCGACGCCCTGGGGCGAGATCTGCGTCTGGGGGGATCCCATACTGTGGTGGCAGCCAGCTGCTCGGCGATCGGCCCATGAGCTTGGTGGAGGGCATCTCCAGCTCTTTTGGAGGCCGCAGCTGGTCGGCGGCACGTCGTGGAGAGGAGCAATCGCTGCTGGTTGATTATACCGAGGGGAGAGGAGAGGAGGGCCCGGCCATGGCTGCTGCGGACCGTGAACATATGAAATGAAGGACAGGTAGCAGGTAGCTAGCTGAATGAGGTGAATTAATGGTTGGACGGTTTAAAAAAAGGAGAGAGGAGAAGCGATTGACACGTTTCCACCGAGATGTGATGTGTACATGTACTGATGTCTCGCCGGAGGTTAGGCCATTCAACTCTTGTCTGCCCTCGGTTGAAAGCGGTATGTTACCTATGACAATATCGAAAAAAAAAAAAAAAAACCATCTGCGAGATTATGTACCTAGGTACAGAATTTTGTGTGGCTTGCGGCAAGTCTTATCGGTGGCGTATCATGTGGCTAATTCTAATCGTACCACGCCCCACTTTATTCAATATTCGCTAAGACAACCTTCACCTCATTAGGTACTAAGGTTGCTTCCTTCTAGTAAAACACTTGAAGTAAGAGTGTAAATCTAGCGGCGATAACGAACTCTAGCAGTTGGGAAATTTGCTTCCTGTTTCTTAATCATACACTGATGAGCATTCTTTGGTACTGAGTAATTGGCAAAGATGAACCAGTTCTCCTGATTGTTCACAATGACATCTTGCCGCTATTCTCATAAATAATTCACCCTTACGCCTCGACGACGCTCTTGAAAATATCTATATAGCACGTTCTTCAAGACTTTCATCTCTAATACGTGGTCTCCAACATCCAACCTGTCTTTTACTGGCATCATATAATTAACCTTATCATAATGTCTTCATGGACTTGCTTAGCCTACCAATGCCATTTACAACATGTCTAATACGGAACAAACGTTGACAGAAAACAAGTAAACGAAGCCTGCCTTTGCTTTGTTGCGTGCTCCTATCTCACCGTCTTTCACTAGTGTGTTTGCAACATATTATTCTGTTGTTCCTGGCTCTGCCCAAAGGGGCGTCACCAAAATGCTCAATAAGAAATTGAACAGACCGTTCCAAGCACTAGTTCCCCCTGGCGTATAATCCTACGGCTATACACCTTATCACTGCTCCTCGAACTAGGCAGGTGCTTTTCCAATAGATGGCACATCATATTGCGAAATATGCGCCCAGCGCGGGTGGCTAGTGACAGCCAGATTCGCATCCGACGCGATCGCTGTTCCGCTGGGGGAGACAATGATGTTCTTGGCACCAATGGCAATGATATTTTGTAGTCGGTTGTTGTCGTAGTTCTTGTCCAGCAACCACAGAGCCTTTTGGCATGTATGCTGGTCGATGCAGTCCTGTGAGTAGGTACTGAACCACGAGTAGGTCCCTGCTGCGCTAATATGAATGTTTTCGCAGTTCCTCATTATTACCGCCCAAGACTCGTCACAGCCATCAGTATCGCTGCCGTTACAGGAATAATCTGGGTCGCCTGGGAAGGCGCCGACGGCGCTGTTGAAAGGAGCGGGCGGCTTAGGTGTTGGCTGATAGTAAGCTGATTCGGTCTGCAGGAAGGTTGTGACGACATTCCGGGCCCCATTGAAATTGTATTGGTAAAAGACACTATGTTCTGAGGCTGTTCCGTACAGCCATGTGGCCTTCTGACTCTCGATAAGCATACCACGAGCGCTGTACACCGAGTTCTGCACGAGGTCGTTAAGAGGGTCCGTGAGATTAGGGTCATCGACCATGTGGTCCGACACCCATAGCCACATATTGTCGAAATAACCTGAGGCTTTCTTAGTGACGTGTAGGAGCATGCTGGCCACCTGGCACTTGGAAGGGTTAGTTCCGCTCTTGATTGCGGGACACTCCGTCGGCGTGAGCTCAGTGCCAGTAGCACCTCCGAGCCGGACATGGACGTCCCACAAAGCAGCAGCTCCTGGATTCTTGGCCAGAACGTTCCACTCCATCAACACCACTCCAGGTGTAGGGCCTTTGCTCGTCAGGATTAGATCCTGCATCTCAACAGTACCAACGTCGCCATCGTTGCCAACCTTGAGCATGACAACGGGCTTGCTGGCATCCGAAAACTTACTGCCACTAGCAGCAAATTGAGACCAGGTCTCTCCGACGATTTTAGCATCTTTTGGAATGGTCACCGTGTTCGTCAGAATGTATGTGCCAGCATCCACGAAAATTATCTTGCTGCCATCTCCGTACGTATTGAAGGCTGTTTGCACCGCGGCCGTGTCATCGGTCACGCCGTCACCTTTTGCGCCCTGGTCTTTTAGATGGATAAAATCTGCCGCCGATTTATCCGTGTACTGGTTTCTCTTTCTCTCAAAATACGGTGCCACCTGAAGTCCTGCGATTGAGGTTCCCAACAGCGTAGGTTCGCGCGTGTAGTCCATAGGGCCATTCGTCCATGTGCGTTTGTCCTGCTTGTATGTTGCACCTAGCACATACTTCAAATAAAGTTAGTTGTTGCCCGGCTTCAGTCAAGTGAATGTTTAGCTCACATTCTTATAGTAACCCGCCGAAAGGATCACATTAGAGCTCCAGTGGTCTTGAATCTTTCCCCCAAGATTGACATTGTCTAGAACCAATCCTGTGAATCCCGAATCACGCACATCAGTGGGCACCGCCATCTCGATAGCTGAGCCCCTGATGTTAGTAAAAGTAGAATCCACGATAGTTACTGAGCCCGGAATTTGTCCCCCGTCATCATACAACCGGAAACCGACTTGAGCATTGTTTACTGTGATGCTCTTCCATACCCAGCCCCAGTCCCAGATTACCTGGACCGCGGTGTTACAGCCGTTGAAAGTTAGCCGAGCCGCACTAAACTGCTGGCTACCGCCATCTAGACTTAGGTTAGTCTACTCTGAAGAGTGAATGACGGATCATACATACAGATGCCGAAGTTACCGCCCGTAAAGGTAATGTCAGACATGACACCTCCGCTTCCATTCTCCGCAAATATGCCTTGTTGGGTCTATAGCTAAGAATCAGCTATCTCGCTCTAGGTAATTATGTATATATCATGATTCGAAATTGGAGGAGTCAAGGCTTACAGTGGCGGAATTCGCAATCAGCTCAACGTTCTCAAGAGAGGTAGCCTGAGCCACCTGATAGTGCAGTGCAGCAACGTACGCCCCGGCATTGGTTGCTGTAATGTCAATCCTGATGTTACGGATTTGACTATAAAAGCGGGCGGTATTGATATACCACTCCAGCGGGTTCCCGTCAGGGCCTTGTCCTCCACCGTCAACATAGACGTCGGTTGACAGGACTCCCAGACCAATAAAGCTCGGGGCGCCGACAATAGTCGGCCGATTATTAGCATCGCCTATGATTTGAGTACCGAAATAGACGTTGATGGAGCTAGACACTAGGTAACGCCCGGCGGGGAAGTACACGATCGCATTTTTGGTGGTCGAACCGTTGCAGGCTGCTCCACACCTCTTGCCGTCATCAATTGCTCTCTGGATAGCTTGGGTTGAGTCCTATATTGATACTTCATAAGCACGCGTCATCATAAACACCTCGACTTTTCCTTTTTAAACTTACCCTCTGACCAGTAGGATCAGCGCCATAATCGGTGACAACATTTCGGAACACCTGAATTCAAGACATCAGCAACCCCCTATCTTCTCAGATACTCATGTTAATGATACCAACCTTATAGGAGGCATCATTTCCCCATGGGACGGTGCCTTTGCGCGCTATGCTTTCCATCCAAAATGTCCCTGCTCGCTTTTCGACAGACGTTACATTTGCTACGGCATTAACACCGAGCTCGGCCAGCAAAGCAGAAGCTTGCGCGATCTCATCCGTGATCTCTAGTAACTTTGGAGGTTCGTCATCGTCACGTTTCGACATCTTCATGGCACGCTTGAATCTGGAGTTACGGATCGGGTTTGCGAGGCGCGCCTTGTTTAGTTCGGTCATCCTGGCAATGGCGTCCTGAACAATCTGCTGCGCTGCTTCGACATCGCTAAGAGACGCATTCTGGGCGGTTACAGAGGGAGAGACGGAGGCCTGTCGAGGGGTAGCTAGATTTCGGCGCGCAACTTGAGGAGAAGCAGAAGCAGGGCCAGAGAAACCGAGAAGAAAGTAGGCGAAGCACGCGCATAAAAGCGCAACACGGGCGATAATCCACATCTTGTCGGCAACGAAGAAGAAAAGCTAGTGAACAGTGTATAAGGAAAGGAAGCCTGGGATTTTCACTTCGACCAGCTTAGAGTCTTTCGACGCGAAAGCTAGAGGGGAATGACCATGTCTTTCATTTTCACGCTAACAAACTCAGAGGCTACTCGATCACTATATATATACTATTACCATACCCAACATCTATTTCAGTGTACATAGTAACATCATGGAACAGCGTGATATCAGCCACCTCGGCAGTAGTCCATGGCGGCGACAGCAACGCCACAGATGTGTGCAGGTTAGGTAGGTAGGAAAGGTTGCACAATGTAACTGTAGAGAGGTCAGCGCGGAAGCATCACGGTGTTAATATTGTGCGTCGCCGATTGGGTGGCGCCCTAAAAAGGCAGGCAGGGCACACACACACATTCCTGCAATCGCGTCTACCACCACTTATGCTGTCTCGCAGCCCCCATTCGTAAAAGCAGTCAGATGAGCATGTTTTTGATAATCATCTGAGGACAGACACCATATGATAAAACCGGCATAAGCCCGCTGGCCAAGTGTGTTAGGGGGCCTACTTAAACCCGTTTTGCGAGGACTTGGCGACACCCTCGTCTGGGTCGGGTCTGGGTCTAGGTCTGGGGAAGTCGGGCCTTGGATGGAATTGGATTGGCGATGGTGGGAGCTTCCTTTTTTTATTATAGCTCGTTTTTTTTTTTTTTTTTTGTTGCGCTGGATGCTGTTGGGATACGGGGTGAGTGTCAAGTGATGCTAGAGGCTGTAACTTTGGTTTTTCGAATATTATACCTGCGCGGACCGATTTACACAACCACTTCGACGTTCATTGAGAGTTTCTATTGGGACAACGCTTTCACGGCTGCCTAAGATATTTTCGTCGCATAGGCTGGCTCTTAGTTCCTCGCTTGAGAACCTCTGGATCAGATCACGATGTGCGGTTTATATTCATCCTAGCTGCCCGTTCTAGTATGGGGATGGTGTGTGCAGTTCGGACGCACATTACTAACCCAGGTGCTGAAATACTATAACTCATGAGGAAAGTGTCTCAACTGCGTATTGGTACCACTGCATGTATGTCATCTTATATCACCCTGACATATTGACTGTCTATTTCACGTACATCTCATTGGAATCATCCCCGATTGCTAATCACGTTGCATCTTAAGTACCGGCTTCAGCTCCTCTCATCCTTGGTGTGCCTACCAAGTGCATCTCGAGTATACACACTTTGAGAGCATGACCAAAAGAGCTACCACATCTGTGTTGTCGTCCCGGATCTAAGCGTAAGATGAGATGCGACCCGTCCCCCGATGCTTGTGGGCGCACTATGTCAGAAGGCTAGGAATGAGGAACGATAGACGCTTGTCGTCGCGCAAGGAGTCTAGATCATCCATGGTTGACGATCTCTACTATATATGGAACACCTAGTTTGTTCTGGTTATTCTAGAAGATGTGAATCTCAATGCGTGGCACATCGCGTGTGCGTTCTCTACGATTATCGAGTCTATAAAGTCTCTTGTATCTTGATGGTGCTAGTTGTGTTGAAGGACATATGATGAATGAGAGATACCTAAAAATGTCAGATAGATATATATGCTAGTCATATAAACAGAACTCTTTACTTGAAAGCACGCCAGTAGGGGTGAAGGCATCGTGGAAGGACTAAGTTGCTATTAAGAGATAGCTTAGTCGATAATTGATCAGATGAGTCCCAAGTGATCCTACCCGGGTGTATCAACCGGCACTACATGAACGGTAGTGGCTCGGCATGAGGGGAAATAACTACTTCTGGATAGTTTCTCTGACCTATGAGCATTGAGGTCGATGCTTTACTAATTCGTCGCTTTTAAGGTTACTCGCGAGGGGTAATAGTTAGATCGTGACATTCGAAAAGAGCAGCTCGAAACACGTCGAAAAGCCTTGATCTGCAAAGTTGTGAAAATCACCGCATTTACGTCACATTTTAATATAGCGATAGATTAGTTCGGGTGACACTGCGTAGGTGTGGTATACAACCAAATATTCAGAGAGTTGCAATACCCCTTTACTTAATATAATCAATCTCCCAGTTAAACTGCGTATCATGTGATCGGGACCTTGCAGTGATTCTGCTGTTCTTAATATCACCTCGACTACTGAATCAGAAAGCGAAAACAAGAAAGAGAGAGAGGTCACCTAATAGCCAGCGCAGCAAAATCGATGATGATTATTATAAAGCGGGAATGGGAGACTAGTAATGATAACAGAGCACTTGAACGATTGTTTTACTAATCAACCTAGTTTAATCTCAGTATACTTAGTATACACACGACCATGTCTACGTAGTAGTCTACTTCTAGATAGCTTGTCGCTCATCTGCAGATATGATAGAATCCGATTGGGCTCCCTACCGGGTAGGTTGAGCCGATCTGGGGAGGTGGGTCGGTGCTTGGAGGAAGGAAACACCCAAGCCGGTGTCAATCTTACCCCTCATTCGTCATGGCTTTACTATGTAAGCCTGGGGTTCAGCCCGCTAACCGCTAACCATGCTTGACCCTGCTGATCCTAACCAGGGAGTGATGACAACAACAACGAAACTAGCTCAGCTCAGCTTTCTACGCATAACAATATCAGAAAACAGTCACTATCTTCATACTTCGTGATGTTCATGTCTATAATACGCTACGCGCCGCGAATTAAACATCCTACTATTTCGACGGCGACAACAACGACGACGATAACGACGACGACGAGCCATCGTGAGACCGCCCATCTTGGGGGACTTTAACCTGATTTCTGTACCGTGGAGGACAGCATAAAACATGTTCGTGCTCGCAGAATCACCTCGCGACAAGTGTACGATTTCGACTGATTAACTGACGCTTGTGCGCCCCTGCTAGGATCGAGCCACCGCAGAGGTTACGTCGAGCTGTGCACAGCAACGATGCCTCGCTGGTCAAGCGCATCATCAGCACACATCCAGACCTCGTCCACAACCCGGACCACTCGGCCGACGGCCTCTCCAACTCGAATCTCCACCTCGCCGCCAGCCTCGGCCATCTGCAGGTTTGTAAGGTCCTAGTCGCCCTGGACCATGAGAAGCCCACGCCGGCCCTCAACGACAATCACCAGACTGCGCTGATGCTCGCTGCCGCTGCCGGCCATACCGAGGTCGTCCACTTCCTCGCCGAGAACGACCCCGCCACCATCTTGCGCCGCGACATCCGAGGTAAGGACGCCATCATGGAGGCCAGTATGGGTGGCCACGATACTGTTCTCCAAATCCTGCTCACCTACGTACCCGGCGGTGCCGAGTCGGCCGTCAAGAATGCCGATATTGATGGGAACACGGCTCTCCATTTCGCCAGCAGCAACGGACACCTGCTCGTCCTGCGTACTCTTCTTGCCGCCGGTGCCGACGCGGACAAGAAGAACCTATGGAGCTGGAGTGCTGTTTCTTATAGCGCCACCGTCCAGGCTGAAGTGTATTTCAAGAATCTCGTGGCTGAGGTCGAGAAGCGAAAACGTGCCAAGTCTGTCGCCGAAGAGAGCCGGAAGGGAGGTGCTGTACGACTGGTCGATCAAGAAACAGCATCTTCGGGTTGATCGAGCGTTATATGGAGATATAAAACTCCATCCGTTTTTTACTAGCCGCCTTTCGTATTTGGGTGTCTCATCGTCCTACCTATCATGGTCTCTTTGTTAGAGCAGCTTTTCCCAACCGCCACACGGCTTGACATCTTGTTATCTGTTGTGAATCGCGGCAGCACTGCTATCTATCTCGCTAGGTTAGGTTATTCGACTACTAGAAATTGCCTGCTAGATCGAGATTTCGTGGTACAAGACCTGAGTACCTAGGTAACTTTCTGGAGCTGTGTGGGTGTACAGTTCCTCTGCACTGCCTGTTGTTTGCCTCGGCTTGGAGACCACATGACGATTCATCTACAATGGACCTTAGGCTGCAGCTCTATTGGCGGTAGGTCCCAAACTGTCGGGACCCACCGTCCGTTGCCATTGATGGCTCTTATTCGGGGAAATGGTCACACAGCCACTATTGGGCCGCAATCACCCGAGAACAATTTACTATCCAGTCATACAACTCAGTAACATACATTGGTATAGGCTGCACTCGGGTTGCAACAGGAATTTCGCCGCCGACACAGCTTCTTGGTGATACCCTATTGCCCAATGGTTTGACTCCGTTGTCAAGTCACTGGAGCCTATAATGAATCACGGGATTTGTATGTTGGTGAGGTGATGGTTCAAAGCCAAGTCCCCATTGATATCTACTTTCAGGTTCTCTCCTTTCCCCTTTCTCCTCTCTTTCACCAAGTCGTTCAGCTTCTTGACGCTCTCTGAGAAGCCGTTATTGTGAATTGACCCCTGTCTCAATTCATTCCATACCTATTCTATGCTTGCAGTGTTCGATATTTGTTACAGACACCTTAGTCTACTTCTTGAATCTGGACACGCGACCTTTGCTAAAGCGCACCCACGACTCCGGCCCTTGATAGCTCGTGCACGAGCGAGCTGTATCATTCAACGTGGATTCTCAAAGGAATCAACGCGGCCCACAAGAGTTCCCTTACCCTGCCACGAAGCTTATTATAGGACAATACCTCTGGACCCATCCGACTGGCTGCTCGTGGGCCTGTCTGACTGTCGGCTCATTCTACGACGCCGAGGATCATGAGCTCTGGCGCATAGAGCTTCTCCTGGGATGTAGAGGTGACGGAAACTCAAGCTCTGACTCCGACTCTGACGCTGAACCCGAGCTTAATTCTTTGGCAACTGACACAAGTGCAAGCGGTAAGTTTATACCTGCCCAAAATTATAAACATATATACGCCAGGCCTGGTGTCTATCTAGTCCTTATCGCTCCTTTGGCCGTACGAATTCGTGCTCACGCTGTCGTTTTAGCTAGCATCTCAATCACATATCAAGATCTGGACTTTACTGAAGACGGTTACCTACATCTCACGGCCAGTACATATATTGATATTGGCTCGTACCCCGTTTTAGAGAAGGTTGATTTCACGCCATATGGTCACACCGAGACTACATCCGAAGTCAGCCCTCAGCAACAGTCCTACCCTCGACAGCAGTTTTACCCCCAGCAACAGTTCTACTATTCACCCCCCAATCCTTTCGTCACTATGAATGGAAATGGCTGGAACACGCAATTCGGCTGGGATAATGAGACACCTCCAGCTACAATGCCAGGCGGTGTCGGCCCCGTTCCTGTTGCCCCTCATGGAGGCTTCGCGGCCGCATACCCCTTTGTCCCAGGCCAAGTACCCAGCTATCAATGGCCGCAGTACGGACAATATGGCTACTATCCAAACCAGCGTGTCCCACAGCCGCACCCTAACGTCAGCCCTGACGTCCCCGGCATGAACATGGTGAATTCCACGGGCGGCGCAGGCTGTGAGCCGGGTTACAACTACATCTTCCATGACGAACACACCAAGATTCACGTCTTCAAGACGAAAGAGCCCCCTTGGAGGGCCCCCCTCATGCACTACTCGTTCGCCAAGTTTCAGGTGCCCACCAACACAACCATAGGAGAACTGATGTTCCGCTTTGGTGCTTGTAACTCGAACGCCCAAATGAATAGGATCACCGAAGTCGTGGAGGGAGGGAATGGCAAATGGTACCGAGGTATGGTTTTTCAAGGAGACCAGGAAGGCGACTGCCAGAAGACGCTAAAAGATTGCGGCTGGGATCGCTCTCGTTCTGGTCGGGAGAAAGCCGTAGTTTGGCTATGGATTACCAAGGACTAGGTTTTGCCGGATCCTCTCATCTGGACCTCGAGAACGTGTCTATTTGGTCAAATGGCTCAGAAGTGAGGAGATTGTATGAGAACAAAAACGACATGGGAAGAATCCTGTTTTGTTTCCTGCGGCGACACGGTATAGGAAAGGGCAAAGTAAAAGGGGCGTTGTGTTGAATTTTATGTCAGATGAGTTGCTTTTTCTGCGGAATGTTAGCATGCGTATGAATCGGGCGTATTGCAGGATGGTTGTTTAGCGAGGAGTTTTGTCGCGCTTTTTCTACTATGAGTTTCGCCTTGTACCTGCGATGCGTTGGAGTCGGGTATGGGTCTATGTGTTACGAGGTATCAGGCGGGCGAACCGTCGGATTGTATTGTTGCGATGACTCTACATGGTAGATTAGAAAGTGAATTGAGCTAAACTTGAAATGCCATATCTGGCCTTTGGTGGGGAGGACTAGAAGATGTGAAATAACCTGAGTCTAGGTTATGATTGGCATTGTTGTGCTATGGGGCTCAAACCAGAGGCTCTCTATTCCAAATTCCACCGGTGACCAATTCTTGACTAACCTACTTGATTACACATCGGTCACGTAACTGTGCGAGTTTCATGACTACTTGAGTACCTACTTATGCAAAATGATGCCAAATTGAGTGCTCAACTAATTGCTTACCTAAGCCCATCCTTCTCGAAATATGTGTGTTAGGTATGCAATCTACTGTACCAAGATAGGTGGGTAAGTACCGAGGTAGGTAGGCAGCATGCGGAGCCGCATCACATCTGTCCACTTACTTATACAGTAGGTACTTAGTCAAGCTGACGAACTACAGGCCCACCTTGTCTTCGTCTGGACTACCTACGGAGTGTGCATGGTGCCGAAGGCCGCCGCCTCTTTTTCATGTCTCGGCCGAGTTTTGGGGGGAGGGGAGGTGGAAGAAAGCCGTGGGGCTCTGCTTTTTCGGTGCCGTCCTGTCCGTGCCGTTATGGTACGGACACCGAATTCTATGGGTCTGTCTGTCTATCTGTCTATTTGTCTGTCTGTCTGTCTGTCTATCTGTCAGTTGGTTTGGCAATGCAATGCATTGGATGATGCGACTGGACACTCGGCGACGATGACAAGTAGTAGGTAGAAGAAGGTTTCGCGATGCTATTCTATGCGTACGCGTATAGGTACTCCCCGTATACACGCACACCCAGCGTCTCAGCGGTGCTCTCTTGCCGTACCGGCACAGTTAACGTCGCACTAGCGGCGTCTCTGGGGTCCGTTGGAGGGATGCTTTTGTTCCCGGCATTGCTCCGACAATAACACGGTGTCCCTTGCTTAGGATTGGATTTCGTTGGCGGATGAGACTGATGAAGAGGTCATGGAGCGGGTGCTTGAGTCTTACTTACTTAAGTACTTAGGCGGGTCCTAGCTCTGTCATCTAAGTATCATCTGAGGTCAGGCGAGAAATTGAATGCGTCTGTTGATATATATGGTTGATGAGACTCGGCTAACATGCCGAGTTCCAGAATCACGGACAAATGCATCAGCTCATTGCACGCGCCGGTTGTTGCTCGCAAATAACGAGCGCGTTCGCGCTGATGGGATCTCGGATGGGTCCTTAGGGAATACGTAGGTATAGGGCGGAAGCTACTTAGTAATCATATACCCACAAGTACGTATAGTATATTCTAGCAGTTTAGAGCTTGTTCCAGAAAAAAAGTGGCGCGTGCATGTTAGCGCCAATAGGCTACTGTACGTATCTCGCGTATCACTTACGTAGTATTTGTCTGATAGAAGTGGTTGATTCCACATAGCCACATATATCTAGCCAGCCGCATTCCGTAGTTAGTGTACAGTACTACTATATTTCTCTGCATGCTAGATACGCTACTACTACGTAAGTGATACCCCGCAGCTTGGAATCACATCATGCTAGGATTTGTTTTGGGCCTCTGGAATCACGAATACCAATCCGATTCTGGCAATGAAGATTCCTACTAGGTAGTACTGTATATAACAACTCACCACCTGCATCTGCATCTCTCTCCACAATCCCTGGGACCCTACACTTACCGAGGAGGTACTTCGCTCGGGTACCTTGATGGCCTTACTATAAGTATGTAGCTAGAAGCGGGGTTATCGGGCTTCGTTGGATCCCGATTGTGTACTTTTGTATACCTTGTATACCCTGTATACTACGTACTAGGACACACGGCAGAGGGATCGATCGTCTTGGTGTTGTTACAGTAGTAGCACACATACTGCAGTATTCCCGTCTGTGTTTTTTTTTTTTTTTTAATGAACAGACACCGGTTATCGTGAGATCCGATGTATATCCTAGGATTTCATGCAGATGTGGTATGGATTAGATTAGGTTGGATTAGATTAGACTTACTCCGTACTTAGTCTCCGTAGTTGTATGTATATCATCGGACATAACGCCGATAAACCCGGCACTCTGGGTACGGGCGTTCTTGAGGGTATCAACATAGCTGTTGTGCAACCGAGATCAGCCTTAGACATGCATCTAGTCTAGTGGCCAACAGTAGGTAACACCCGGTTTACGAGGAGGTCATATCGTGAGCTTACTTTGATGAGTGTACGAGCATTACCGACATGTGAGGTACATAGGAGTCCTAGATCAATTACTTACTCAAGTAGGTACTTCGCATTGCACTACATGGCATTGGCATCGGCATCGGCATTTGCCATTACAGCTAGCCTCCTTCATGCAATGCCGTGGGTGATGCTCCACCAGTGTTTCCATCCAGTTCCAAGAAGAGAATATTCCCGTCTCAACTGGACAATCAATCAATCGGATCGTGTTGTTTATCTGTTTGCGTTGCGAAATACATACGGTGACCAATAACTCCCCCCGATGTCCTCCGGAGACGCAATACGTAGTGTAGTATGTATATAAGTCCAATATGGACACATCCCCTGTCTATACTACTTAGTATGCCCCGCGGGCTTGGTAAAGCTGCGGTGTAAGAACGCCACACCATCGAAAAGCGTTATCGAGATTCCATTCACGACTCTATATTTGGAGTAATAGTAAGTGAGTAAGTAAGTATGTATGTCATGCACTTGGCACACACCAAGATACTACGTATGTATTATAACCCCTGGAAGCAGGGTTGCGTAATACTTTAAGCTGGTCTCAACATCGGGGGATTAAATATCCCCTATGATAATAAACTACGTTGCTGAAGCTGACTTACTTAGTATATTGGGCTGCTCGGTCAATGGGATCCCACTCATCATACCGACTTTTGGTTCAGGACACATATCCTAGGATACGATCTATTCCCGGCTCAACATAGATATGCCCAATTATACAATTAGGATACATCTCAATCATCTCAATCATCTCAATAACATCCTGGATAATCAATGTCCCGATGTATATAACCAGCTCTTTAATGTATATAAGACTACTTACATACTTACACTACTTGCTCTCAGGGGGTTCGTCCGTATATAGCCCCATATTTGTCAGCGCGGACTCAAAATCTCCACCGAGCGGTGATTACCAAGCCAAGCCAGGAACCAACCAAGCAAGCCACACACGCGAAAAAGGACGAGTGGAACCGCGGACAGGATGGACTAGCGAGGCAACCTAACCTAATAGAACCCGTCCCGCCTATGACACGGAGCTTGTTGAGGGAGAGTAGTAAGGCGGTGGGGGGAGGGGCTCGATGGAGTCGAGGAGGGGTTGAGGACAGATTGGTTGGTGTTTTGAGAAAGAGAGGAGGTGAAGAAGTGTGTGTGTGTATCATTGTTTGTGTATATATGTGAGGACACCACGTCCCCGTTTGGACGATCTGATCTTTTCTCCCTTCTCTCATTCATTCATCATCATCATCAAGCTATAACAATACACCTCACCTTACACACGCACACACAGACTCTCACCAACAGCCGTCAGAATGGCTTCTCTGTACGACCTCACCATCCCTTTCCTCACCAACGCCTTGAAGGCTCAGCAGCACCTGCTGTCCAAGGCCGAGGGCTTCGAGGTCTCTACCAATGACCTCCTCGAGTCTCGTCTCGCTCCCGACATGTGGCCTCTGAGCCAGCAGATCGTCATCACTGCGCTACACGCTGCCATGTTCGTTGCCAAGGTCACTGGCAACCCCCCTAACCAGATCAACTTCGGGCCTGGTATGTGACTTTTTATTTGCTTCCCCTTTTTCACGTCTCTGCCGATACGCTATATGTGAAGATTGAAGAATCGGGTCGTGACTCCTAGCGGCCACACCAATGCGTAGCACACGTGGAACCTCAATGGCGCCTGCGTGGCTCTCATATCATAGTTACAACCCCGTGCCCCGTCACTCATAAATCATAAAAAGAATTGCAAGACACACAGCTAACAATGACCCCCAGCCTCCCTCGAGGACGCCAAGAAGTACCTCGCCGAGACCCTCAAGACCCTCGAGGGCGTGACCCCGGAATCCATCAACGGCAAGGAGGACCAGATCATCGGCGCCATGATGGGCCCCGGCAACGAGGTCAACATGAAGGCCGTCGACTACGCCCAGGGCTACCTGACCCCCAACGTCTTCTTCCACCTCACCACGGCCTACGACATCCTGCGCTCCAAGGGCGTCCCGCTGGGCAAGGCCGACTTCCTCAGCGGCTTCGTCAAGCGCGCTTAGAGGATGCGCGTGTAGATGGGTTGGATGGATAGACAGAGGAGGGGCTATGGACTGTTTTTTTGGGTATAAATAAAATAAAGAAAGTAAAATTTACTGCCGTCATAAAAGGGTTATAGAAAAATAGCTAGGCTCAATAGATGATTGCATCGAAATGTGTTGACGTGTTCTTGTTGTGAGATTGTATTGATTGGGATTTATCGACATAAGATGTTGTTATTTTCCCGGCCTGGGCCAGGGTCGTAAAAAAGAGTAGTGCATCACCACACGAGCAATTATCCCATGATCATCCTAGCGGCGCAACGATTAATCGATACCACCTTAGATTTCCGTGGACTGTGGCAACACCACCTGAACCGGTATCGTATCAATGCCCCTTGCAACAGCCTCTTCATAGATTGCCTCGGTGGCAGAAGCTCCTATCCTGCTCGCACCAACCGACATGGCAACCAACAACTCATCGAGAGTGCGAATGCCACCGGCAGCCTTAATCTGAACATTCGGCCCGACATTGGCCTTCATCAACCGGAGATGCCTCACAGTGGCGCCTCGATACGCATACAGCCCACCAGGCTGCTTCACAAACCCATACCCCGTCGACGTCTTGATAAAAGCCACCGAGAGCGCAGCACAGATCCTACAAAGCAGAACGATATGCTCGTCCTGCAAAAAGTCATTCTCGAAAATGACCTTCAGCACCGCGCCACGTTTCACCACGGCGTCGTTCACAGCCCGGATCTCATTCGTCACGTACTCCCAGTCGCCCCCGAGGACCTTGCCCGCGTTGACGACGACGTCGATCTCATGCGCGCCGTCGGCGACGGCTTCTTCTGCCTCGAGGACTTTGGTCCTGGTGGTGCTGTTCCCGTGCGGGAAGCCCACGACCGCGCAGACCTGCACGCCCGTGTCGGCGAGGACGTCCCGCGCTACCGGCACGCTGTACGGCTTCACGCAGGCTGCGGCGACTTTGAGCTTCTTGGCGACTTCTAGACCGGAGAGGATCTCGCTGTCTGTCATGGTGGGGTGTAGCAGTGAGTGGTCGATCGTTTTGGCGATCTGCGGTAGTGTGACTGTGATGGTGGCCATTTTGTTGCGTGGTGGAATAAAATAGAGTTCGTAGTTTGGCGCTGCGGTCGTTTTAATTTATAATGTAATACGGAGGTTTTGGCCGAAATCAAGTGGCATGCTTCAAGGAGGCATATAGTGTCCGCGATTAATAGCTACTGGCGGAGTAGCCTAATTAAGAAAAAGATACTTAAGACAGCTGCACTTGCTAGCAGCCCTATCTGCGGAAGTAGATTGGCGTCCGCACTGTATGAGAACTTTTTTATTGACACGTTACCTCAACGCTGAGGATGCCACTTAATTTTGGCCGTACGGAGTACTTGCGTCTGGTAGTCTAGCTTGAGTTTTCGGGCGCAGCTGCGGCTCCCCCTAGAGTAACATCCAGGCGATCTGGGGAGTAGGATGCGGGGTTCGATTGCCAAACGCAACGTCGTATAAAAGTCGCCACGAGGACTTTGATGCAGGGTGTCTAAACTGGCTGAGTAGGCGAGTATGTGACTACATCAGATGTTGCTCATCGGGGGAAGTTGGTCGTTTTGCTTCGCTTGTTGCTTCAAGCGATATATAAGACCGGCACTGCCTATGTATAGGCTTAGCATATTTGGTAAGCATATAAGATACACCAAACGCATGATGATTGAAGTTTTGATCTTTTAATCTGGGGTTTGTTGCGTATCAACCCCACTGTTGATGCCAATCAAACCAGTTCGTCGACGTTCCGAAGTCAAAGTTACCTTCGAGAGCAGCGTCGACGGCCCCCAGATCAAAGGTTGGATCAAAATGTCCGAACAAGTCTAGATCAGGAACGGTGTCGAACAACATTCTCTCGTTGCCCGCGTCGGTCGCGTTTTGTGAGACATCGAGAGCCCGGGATTCTTCTGGCTGTGCCTGGGGTCGCTCACCCTGCAGCACAGGTTCGACTCTCTTCGAAGGATCTGTCAATCCATTCTCTTGAGCTAGCGATGCGACTGTCTTGTCCATTTCATTGAGAACCTGTTCTGCCATCGCTACCATAGTCTTCGATTTCCAAAACATGTCGTCCATTGATTTCAAGAGTAGTAAATTCTTTCGAAAAGCCTGTTTGCCTCGCGTCCGATACATGGGCACTTTACTGTGCCGCATTTTCCGATAGGATACGCTGAGAGACAAGGATAGCGCATAGGGTATGAATGGCATGTACGAAAGCTGCGCGGAAAACTCCTCGCCAACTATTGATGTGATGCGATCTGCCGCTAGAGATCTTCGGCTATTGGTGGCGGGATTAGGTAATGCAGAGGATGCGACATCAGCTGGTGACTGAGTCGACAAAATAGCCACCGAGTGATAGAATATTTCCAAGGAGGCTAGACACGAAATTAGCAAGCTTAGCTTTTGTTGCTGGACATTCAACTTACCAAGGCATGAACTTGGCATTCTTACGGCCTCTGCATCCAGAATCATCTGCTCGAATATAGGTAGCTCGATGAGCGTAGGCTGGCTCAGCCGAGTTCCAGGGCAGTACAAGTCAATTATTTTATCGAGTAGCGTAATGACCATAAGCAGAAGGCGAAAAGGCGACGCCTGCGCTCGAATGCAATCCTCGAAATTCCAGCCAACGTCTCGCTGGTGTATCAGACGGGCGCGGCCGTAAAATGCGCTCGTGATGCGATCAAGCGCCCAGATGCAGCAGAAGATGGTTCGTATCATATCCTTCTTTGGATGCGCGTCATCGACGGCCATTTGTAATCCAAGCGTGTGGACTTGATGCACAGCGCGGCTGTTTAAGACGGCTGGAATGTCCGCTTCTTCACCGTTGGTGGGTTGCGTGTACAATGATAAGGCAGCCGACAGGCGGACGAGCCAGACTCGATCTGTTACGATTCCAGCATCCAGAGTCGCAAGAACAGAATTGGACAAGCAGGCGCAGAACTCCTGACGCGACATAAGCGGACCGTTAGGGCTCAGGCGAAGATGCTGCGTAGTCTCCGGGTCCGCGGCTGCTGCTAGGCTAACCACCTGCTGCACTAGGATATCCGTAGGCTCATCTGGTATACTGGATATTGACGGGTCCTCAAAGATAGGAAATAGAGGGTTCATCTTCTCGAAGTAGATGCGTTTTAATACATCGTAATCAGCTGCCGGAGGACGACATGGTAGACAGTGGTTCCATAAATACGACTTGACCATATCTTGAACTGCTCGCCGCGAAGACGATTGAACGCTTGGGACGCCCGAGCTCTGTATGCTCGGACGAGGAGGGATGGGGGCTTGCCAGATCCCAAGGCCGCCGGGCGCTGATACATCCCTCCGAGAACATAGGCTAGTTGCCTCCATTAGTATAGCCTCTGGGTTCAAATCACCGAAGAACGCCGGGGGACGAGTGTCTTCACGCTTTTCTCCGTTCTGAATAGCCAGCGGAACTGGTCGTGTGTCCTCAACGACGGGAACCGGAGTTGGGATCCGTGTTTCATTGCTCCGATGGCTCGGTGAAGGTTGCGGTCTCTCCGCCCCCGATGATTTATCCGGCGATCCAAGACAAGCCGGATCGCCGTCGATCTTTGCGCCCGCGTGGACGCATCGCTTCTTCCGACGACGGCATTTTTCGCAGGCATGTGCTATCTGCTTCCTTTTGACTGGCAAGCCGCTGATGTCTGATTCCACGAATTTGACCATACCGACAGAGTGCTTGGACGATGATAGTGTTGCAGATAAGGAGCTCAAGCGGAAACGGCCAAATTTGTCATCTCCGCCCTCTCTCTGAGTCCATGAGGTTACAACCAAGCGTACATTCACAGAACAGGCAGCATGTTCTACCATCAATTCCAAACCTCCCTAAGTATACTCAGCGGGTTTTAACGGCGATAAACGTTGGACCATAAGCCATATTAATAGTGGTCAATCGCGCTGGTGAGGCACTTCTGGGAAGATCACTAAGTCACCCAAGCTGTGTGGCTTACACTAGTGGCTAAAGCATGTGGCGTATACCAATCCATCCAATACAACACTCTTTGCCAGTTGAGTAAACGTTGAAGCAACTCTTGCTCAGGAGATTGTTATTTTTAGCTTTTAACTACAGGGAAAAAAAAATGGTTAATAGATTATTTGATAGTTATAGTTTAATAGTCAACGTTCAAAATCTTTTAACTCATTACATTTCTATAAACTGTCGTTCAAGTGTTTGGCGACTTTGGCAATGTAATTGCCCTACATAAGAGCAATATACATACTTATCAGAAAGAACGCGGGGTTTACAGCGCAGTGTCGCTAGGTCTATTTTATGAATCTGACAATAAATGTCTTTTAGCATCTGTTTTTCGGAAAGACTTTCGGAAAGATTTAGCCACATCTAAATCTGACATGACGGAGCTGCCGAAAGGGGCTAGTCCGCCTTTCCATCTTCCGCCTTACACAAGACGCCTAATCCATGCACTCCGGTCTAATAGTCTTGAATCTAGCAGTACAGCTCCGACGATAGCTCATCAGCGATGATGATATTGTACTCCATCCCCGCCTGGGCGGGCGGGAGTAGATGGATGTTGTGTTGTGTAGTCGCCGCCTGTCTGTCAAACCATGTCGGTCATATTCTGACATGGATATGCCGCCTTGATTTAGAGTTTCTAATCCCGACATGTTGAATATATAACCATAACCTCTCCTCAATCTCTCAAACTAACGCTTATGGTGACCTCAGTCGTAAAATGCATTCGCTAGTGAATATGTCTTCAAAGGTCAAACCTGCCAGCATCTTATTCTCGAAGACAATTACCCCAGCACGACACATGGCTACCATAACCGGCATCCCATCCAAACCGCAAGCGAAGAGGGAAGGTAATATCTCTGATTCGTTTGTGTCTCTGTCGGGCGGGAAACGGCCCCCCCTACCCGAACGGTTCCTTGATCTGAAGAAGTCCTTAGTAGCTGGCCACGAGGATCGTGTTGTTGCAAGCTGGCAGAGGCTTCTTACTCAACTTAAACAGGAGAATAGCATCCTTGCGAAAGAAGGGTCAAAAGTTATTCCAAGTCTGGAATTTGCAAACATTGACGAAGATCTCACAAGATTACACTCGGAGATCAAGAAGAGGGGGGTTGCGGTCATTAGGGGTGTGATACCCGAGAACGAGGCTCGCGCATACAAGAATGAAATTGAAGAATACGTCAGACAGAACCCCTCAACAAAAGGTAAGCCGACCGTACAGATAATGTCCAATTGGCCTCTAACCATTGGAATAGCATTCCCACAAAATGACCCCCAGGTATATGAACTATACTGGTCGAAGCCTCAGATTCAGGCCCGGTCGCATCCGAATATGTTGAAGATGCAGTCAAAAATAATGAAATTTTGGCATTCTTCAACGGCTGAGAGTCCCATATCTCTATCGCAGACTCTGACATATGCCGACCGCCTGCGTATCAGGCAGCCCGGTGATACAACATTCGCTCTAGGTCCCCACGTAGATGGCGGCAGCGTTGAACGGTGGGAAACAAACGGTTATGGGCTCGGAGGAGTTTATGACAAGGTATTTGAAGGATCATGGGAGGAGTATGACCCCTGGGAGGCCAGTGGTAGAGTCTCTGTTGTTATGGACAACTACAATGGCCTTGGAGCGTGTTCGATGTTCCGCATGTTCCAGGGATGGCTGAGCATGAGCAAGGTGAAGGCTTTCGAGGGTACCCTGCAGGTGAATCCCCTGCTTCAGCTCTCAACGGCATACTATCTGCTACGACCATTCTTCCGACCTCTGAAAGAGTCAAAAGACGTATCGAGAGAGGAGTACCTGGCGGCGAATAACTGGGTATTCGCTGGCTCCGAAATGACAAGCGAGCTACATGGGGCTACTCCAGGTCACGGACAAGAGTTCAATGCAGAGCTTCATCCACACCTCGACCTTGATATCAGCATGGTGCACATGCCTGAAGTTAAGCCGGGCGATTATGTCGCTTGGCATTGTGATAGTACGTTTTTACCCTTAGTGTTTTCCTCAAGATCCACAAAGCTAATGTACCTAATTTAGCTATCCATGCTGTCGACAAAGTACACCAAGGGCAATCAGATTCAAGTGTACTCTACATCCCAATATGCCCTGTCACCGAACAGAATGCCCACTATCTCGTACGCCAGAAGAAGGCTTTCCTCGAAGGAACTCCCGGTCCAGATTTTCCGGGTGGGGAAGGCGAATCTCGACATGTCAATCGGCCTACAGTATCCTTTCTTCAAACATCGGCCGACTCCGAAGGGCTACGGGCTTTTGGTTTTGAGGAGCTTGTCGCAGCAGAATCAGACGGTCCTGGAGCCCGAGAAGTTACGAAAAAGGTGAATGAGATTCTAGGGTA
Source organism: Xylaria sp. FL1042 (assembly GCA_022495085.1). Taxonomy (NCBI): domain Eukaryota; kingdom Fungi; phylum Ascomycota; class Sordariomycetes; order Xylariales; family Xylariaceae; genus Xylaria; species Xylaria sp. FL1042. The sequence goes on from MU380213.1 coordinate 173,940, forward strand.
CTGAGAGGTTCACACGTTTCGCGACCATTTTGCTAATGAAGGAAAGAATCGGCTGGGGCTACCCTTAGCCGCCTTATGTTGGCTAAGTAGGAGGCTGTGAGTGAAAATGGCATGGCCGATTAAATGATCTTATCACGGTTGCGAAAACGAAGTACGACGGGTGAATGGTGTAATATGTATTTTACTTTGAGAAAGTTACTTGGAGCATGACCAAAGGATTTCATTAAAGAACACGAATTACTAGGTTACGCATACGAAATATCTCTTCACAATTGCAAGTTGCAGAGCGTTTTAGCCTACTATGCAATACCAGGATACTCTTAATTAATAATCTAGTATACGATTTCATTCTATTTATCTATTAGAGAATCTAGTCACCGGGACATGGCTTGAACTTATCAATAATATGGCCCGGACTGTGGCCCCTTGCTCTTGAAGCAGGCCGTGTGTTCTAAAGTCCGTTGGTCGAGTTTGTTCCAATCTGCACATCGCAACCTGGTTGAAATTTGTCGGGTTTGTCTGTCCCAGAGTGAATGGATAGCCTACGCAGGCACATAGCAGGTAGGTAGAAAGGGGCCAGTAGCCATAGGGTGCATTGGTCAACATAGCCCCTATCCCTTCCAACTGCTAGTTGGGAGGGATAGCCTGTATATATAGACCCAGCCTGATAGGTACACACTAGGGTGTCACCTATCTACCTGACAGGAAGGAATATGCGGGACTCTGTTACACACGATAGACGTACTAGATTTATGACATCTCACAAGTTGAATCAGGTCATGGTGTCTATTTGAGACTGCCCTGGCAAGGCTATTCGCCAGTTGCGAAAGGGGGCAAAGGCCGAAGCAAATCTATATAGCCAAACCTTGTGATACGAGGCCTGGAGAACTAGGTGGAGAAAACTAAAGGTATTGAGGTAGACGCAGAATGCGCCAATAACCTGGAGCCAGGCAACAGGGCCGACATTCTGGGATTTATTGTCTATTCGGGGGTGAAGGGATGCTGACAGCATCCGACGTAGACTCGTCACTCTTCTTACTGTTAGCCATTGATGCGCTCGAGATAAAAGAATCTACCGGGGGGGTGGGGTGAAGGAAAGAACTATTGTGATGGAAAGCTGCTCAACTTTAAGAGCGAAGATTTTGGCTGAGAAGGAGTCAGCCGAGCCCAACCCAATATGACAATAAGAGTATTGGGACCTTGTTGCATTGCAGCTGTTCGAACTGCTTTTAGTACTGATAATATACTATTAGTGTGTAAGATTTTATGCTTGTTATATGCACCTTTTGAACTGAACCCCATGGGCTTCGCGCCGAACAAGATCTAGGCTTGATGTTGACTTTCACATGCATCAATACCAGCTGACACACATGATGGAAGTGATTATCTACTGTCGGCATCGCGTCTCGTCTAATATTCAAGAGGTCGCGTAGAACTAGGTGAGTCTAAATTATCAACCGAACGGTGTAGAAATGCTGGTCTAGCGACAACTGTAATATAACGTGAATGCTTCCTTCTGCTCGCAGATATTGCATATATTCAAAAGGGTTAGGCTCTCTATTTAGCGTGATGTGGAACGCGCTTGAAAGTCTTTGATCGTTGTTGTCCGGTACATTGATTGTGCTGTCTCTATTGGCGGTGTGTGAAAATCCGATATCAGAGGGCAGGGAATCGACTTTATGTGAATAAAGTCTGCTGCTGAGTCCAGGGCACCCATGTGCTATGGGATTTGGCGGTCCATTAGTGATGACATCAGCGCTGTAAGACTCGGTTATTTGTGAATTCGCGTTGGGAGTTGTAGAGTAATGAAAAATGCATATTACAGTACACTCGTTGCACTCGCTCTAAAATCTTGCGAAATCGTCATAAGTAACATGAAAGGTTTAGGGGAAATTAATGTGACAGACCATATTATACTCCCTTCGTCATTAGAATTTGGACAGGCACATTAACGAGGTCGCTGTAATAGATACGGACCTTTATGAGCTAATTTCCTTACGTAGCTCTACTCATGTCTTCACTTAGAAACAGATATTACAAGTCTTGCTCTCTTCGAAGAGTATAGTCATATATTATAATAATTTGATGCAAGACCAGCCGGTTCAAATAGGCGAGGTTTCGATGGGAAGAACAAACTCATCTGACTTTAATATGTAACAATCAGCTTACTGTTTGGTCATCTTTAGACTGTTTCTTCTCTTTTGTTTTAATTTGAAGGTTAAAAACTCGCCCAAATAGTTCTTTAATTCGAATGTGCATATTGGTATCAAAGGCTCTGGCGCTGGAAGTTTCGGGGTCCGAAAGTGGAGTTCTCCATCTCATCTATGCCCTATAAGTGGAATATTGATGTAACCGTGCATTTTACGAAGCTTGGCGAAAATATTAATTCAGCTTTCAGCTCTTTCTACGCTTTAAGCTGTATAACAAACCAATTTACCAAAATGGCATGACCTGTGTTTGGGACGGCTTATGTATAATCTACTTTACGATTAGAAGGTTTTAAAGCTTTCTGTATTACTGTAGTGGAATGGAATTCCGCCTTGATGAGGGCGGAATTCAGATCGCCCCTAGTTAATATAGGCGAGTCGTGTGTTCAACCGGCAAAGCTTTATGCCCATAACATGGTGAGGAAAACAAATTCCGCCTTACCAATTCCCCGACCCACACCATTTATTAGGAAAGGTTCCCGGGGCGGAGCGTCTCTCGTTGACTTTAGTATATGCTTGGCACGTATTTTAGTTGTATAGTATAGCAGTTTAAGCTGGAGATTAGTCTTGGCTGACCGTTTCTCGCGTAGTTTCCAATGGTACTCTCGGGAAGTGTTGAAAATTAGTATGTACTATTTACTACTACATGTAGTAATACCAAGGTAACAACATCCAGATACTACAGTAGCATTAGTATAGCTTCATACTAAACTACGGTAGTAATAATAATTTTCAACCCTGCGAGTCTCGGGTAATAGCTCGGTCAATATCCACTGAGCAAGCGGAGATGGGGAAGCTTGGGCTTGGGGAACTGGAGTTGCGGGGAAGTCTATGCGGAGGTAAACAAGCATCAATGGATAATCATTACTATGAACGGCCTATGAGCTGGTTTACGTATCGAGCATTGAGCAAAGCGGCAATTATAGAGCTTTGCCAGCCGGCTGGTTACTTGTGTGTGTGGGAATTATGGCACAAGTATAAAAGGATGCTGGGAGTACAGTGGCGAAGTCAATTATTGATTGTTACGAGGCGAATGTAAATCCGTACAACGGGAAGCATTTAGTAAATAGACAGACTCCAAGAGACTTTTGTTCACACGTTCATCAAGAATGAGAGCTTCCGTAGCCAGCATAGCCCTGGTAGCTACAATTGCGCGGGCGCAACAATTATTTGTTACGACAACTGGTTATACTGATCGTCCGCAGTGTACACTGCCAGTTATCTCGCCGTCATATTACTTTCAACCATTCGCCTATACTTTGAATGACACCGTCCGGTAGGCGCCTCATCCGTAGTCCCTCTCTACACGTACGGGAAAAATCTAACGAGATCTAGATACGCCACATCAGTACCTGCTCCGACAACAACTCAAACATATGCTTCGCCATATTCCAAGGCCGTAGAGCATTTGACCACGACCCCAGCGACCACCACGTGGGGTAATTACCTGCCGGAACATACTACGATTAACGCAACAGACAGAGACGACCCTTACGGACAGGCCGCATGGTCTTCCCTCTGGGAAAATGTCAAACTTGAGAACTACACCACTACCGGGCTGTATTCAACAACCGTTCAGCCTACACCCATTCCTAGCAGTGAACTAGTTCTGCCCCCGAGGGATTATTTTGGGCCAACAGACTGCTACAGTTTCCCCGATGACTTTATATTTGGCGTTGCGGGCAGCGCTGCTCAAGTAGAAGGCGCAGTGGCCCTGGAAGGACGAGGCCCTACCATCCTGGAAAAGCTCGTGGGCCCTACTCAACCCAAGGACTACGTGACAGCGGAAAACTACTTCCTATACAAGCAGGACATCCAGCGCCTCGCTGCCATGGGAGTCAAATACTACAGTTTTTCCATCCCGTGGGCACGAATTCTGCCGTTCACGTTGCCTGGGACACCGGTTAACCAAGCTGGGATTCAGCACTATGATGACCTGATTGATACCGTTCTCGATGCGGGTATGCAGCCGATAGTGACGATGTTTCACTTTGACAGCCCCTGGGTATTCGTATCTAGCGACAACCTCACGGCTAAGCCAGATTTCGGTGCGGCTAACGGCGGCTATCAGAACGAGACCTTCGTGGACGCCTTTGTCAACTATGCTAAAATTATCCTCACTCACTACGCTGATCGCGTGCCAATATGGGTTACCTTTAACGAGCCCTTTCTATACTCGTTTAACTTCGCCGGGGCTAATAATATCATACATGCACACGCTCAAGTGTACCACTTTTACCACGACGTGCTGAAAGCGACTGGGAAGATGGGCATCAAGTTCAACGACAACTTTGGGGTCCCTCGCGATCCTAGGAATCCCAGCGATGTAGAAGCTGCCAATCGATATCAGGAGCTGTACCTGGGTCTCTTTGCTAATCCTATATTCCTCGGACAGCAATACCCGGATTCCGTCTTGAGATCGCTGCCGGGTGCTGAGCCCTTGAGTGACAAAGACCTCCGTTACATAGGGAACACGTCCGATTTCTTCGGCATTGACCCTTATACCGCAACAGTAGTGTCCCAACCCGCCGAAGGGATCGACGCGTGCGTGGCCGATGACTCGGCTGAGAACTCCCTGTGGCCTATTTGTGTCGTGGAGGAGACGAAGAATGTATACGGTTGGGACATTGGGTATCGCTCCCACAGCTACGTCTACACGACGCCAACATACCTACGGGAATATCTGAATTATCTTTGGAATACGTTCCGCCGTCCCGTGTTCGTCACCGAGTTTGGATTTCCGGTGTTCGACGAAGACGACAAGGCGCTTCCGGACCAGCTATTCGACACACCGCGTAGTACTTACTACCTTTCTTTCATGTCAGAGATACTCAAGTCCATCCATGAAGACGGGGTACATGTGATGGGGGCTCTGTGTTGGTCCTGGGTTGACAATTGGGAGTTCGGCGACTACACTCAACACTTCGGTATGCAGGTATTGAATCGGACAACTCAGGAGCGGTTTTACAAGAAAAGCTTCTTCGACATAGTAGACTTTGTAGGCGCTCGGCTGCCATCTTCTTGAAGAAATAGTTGTGTCGATAATCGGACAGATAAATGAATGGAAGAGCGACGAGGAAATTTAGGTACCCCAAAAAGGGGGCAGTATCACATGGGCCGTATACAGGGCTTGGAGATAATATTATGATCGCATGAATCCCTTGACTACCTTAAGGACTCTCATGGCCTCCTGGGAGTTAAGCTATCTGAATAGCATTTCCTTCGGCCTTGGGTCCCCTATCCTAGCGTTCAGCTCAATATCTTGGATGCCTGAATAACTTCATTTACTTCACATCCGAGACCTTGTGCGATAAGCCTTCATGCCTATACGAATATGTTTTACAAAGGACAATTACATCTCACGGGGCATGTCATAAGTGGTCTCCCGTATGCGCGCATGCTCCCATGCGATAGGCAACCTATGCACTGTAAATATGTTCAGACCGACGGCAAATAAGCGGCCTTTCTCGATTCTGCTGATAGCCAGCTGTCTTGAGTGCCGAAAGTCAATACGACGGAGAGAAATCTATATGGGAGGTAGAAGACATAGCGAGGTAGATTGGTGGACTTGGCATGTATGCTTTGAAGGATAGGTATCTAAGGGGCACATGAAAAGGGGGCGGGGCATGCACACGGCTAACGACCTTCTACAGCCCCACCATATGTATATAAACATGCAGCTAGTATTTTATGCACGATATGCGCCAATGCTACGAACCGACATCGAGCACTAGAATCGCCTCGAGCGGTAGTCAATTTTATGGTGTACGGTTACTTCATTAGCCAGTTTGCCATGGGGTTAACTCTTGCCGCTGCGTGAGAAACCGTTCATTTCGTGTCGTAAAACTAACCTGTGTCTCACAATTTGCTCTTGTGATCGGGCAACTTCTCATTTAAGAACCTGAAAGTGAGGTTGTATTAGCGGCTTCCTTAAGTTGCCCTCACGTCGCCGACTCCTTTTCTACTTCCTGCTACCTAGTTGCGGGTTTCAGCGACTTCAGGTAAAAAAAGCTCTTGTTCGCGCCCTTGGCCAGATCGCTTCCTGGAGCGATGGGTTTCCGAAAGGGGATCCCGCCGTCAGAGATGAGCTCGTCGAGAACGCAAGAAAGCTTGTTGCTGCAGCCGAAACTCCGGTCGAAACGCTCTTCTGGAATATCAGGACATAGTATCGGCACTCTAGGTCGGGGTTTCGTCGGCTCCCAGGCTGACATGAGTCGATGCAGTCCACTCACAGTTTCGCCGCGTGTACTGCACTGGACTTGAAGATGGTCGAGCCTTCAAGGTATGCGTCAAAGATAACGGGCAACCCAAAGCAATGAGGGCTAGCAGTTGTCAGCAGAGCACCTCTGGCGCCTGTTAAAGGTTGTTGTTGGGGCTTGTATCTCTATGAATATACTCAACGACCACGACTCAAGCGCGTAATCGCCCAATAAATTTATAGAGCTGTCGTCTCAGCGGGAATACCAAAGCGATATTATCCACTGATGGGTAGTGTGTGCATCTCGATAGCACAGAATATATACGCCTAGTCGAACTGTCTCTGGTTATCGAGACCCCCAAGCTTCGATATTACCCCGGCCCCTTGCCACAATTGGCAACGTACTTGAACAATAACGGATTCCAAACCCCAGGACACACTTTGGACGAGCCACTGCAATATGCTAACAAGCGTGGCTCTGCATTCGTCTGACGCAACAAACGCCTGGAAATTTTCCGATCTTCCCACATTGATGTCTACGTGTTGTAGCTTCATCGTCCCAGGTAGAGCGACGTGCATCCTGTACAGGAAGCAACACACCGGCCTTCGTCGACTTCGTCGGTGGCATGGGCCAGATTCTCTCGGGTTTCGGCGAGCCTGTGCCCCGGAATCCCAGCAAATTTGTGCTTCAAGGGCTACCCGAAGTCATCGACGTGGCTAGGGGGATGGGCGTAGCGGAGAGCGCCATCGAGTTCCAAGCCCACGACTTCTTCACGCCGCAGGTAATCAAAGGGGCACATGCCTACTTTATGAACTCTGTCTTGCATAATTAGCCCTATGGGCAATGTCGCCGGATCTTGGACCATCTGAAAGACGCGATGGAGCCTGGTTGTACTAGGACCCTTATTAGCGACTGCGTGAGTGCCAGTGCTCCTTGCCCTGCTCATAATTGTCATATTGACATTCTCCATAGGTGATGGCAGATCAAGGAGCCACATGGCAGTATGTACTATGTAGCTCTTGGCCTCTTCATGATGTCTCAAGTCTGGGCTCAGGAACGTATCGAGAGCAAGTAGCGCATCTAATTGAATGATGGGCTCAAAATGAACGGCATCTATACCTAGTTGAGGGGGAGGTGTTGAGGCCTTATCGAGGTCATTCTTGAGGGGGAAATGTCCCAAGTGAATTGAAATTACCTACCCACATGTAGGTACATAGGTAACCATCGATGTCTGGTTGGCAGCCGGGTACCCCCTAAGGTACCTTAAGTACTCAGTAGGTATCTTATATGACCTCGTAAAAGTGGTGGGCACAGCCCATTCTGTATGCCTAATTGGCAAGTACTTACATAACTGCTTACCTAACCTTGGTAGATTTCCATTAGATAGGTACTTCTTAAGAAGGACCACAAAAGATTTAGGCAGGTAAATATCCCCTTAGCAGGCAGGTATCATTTACCTAGTAGTATCTACAGGTAGGTAAGGTAACGGCCACGTTATTGTTGAGAAGGGTGACATGCAATTGCCATGAGGGGCAGAAAATTTTCATTTCACTGAACCATGTTTATCTGTATCCGATTCGCTAACGTATATTATCTTGCAGCATCGGGCAGCTGTCTCTTGGCATCACGATGAGACTGACGGTGATGTTGTCTCTCCGCACGCAAATGCTAATACCGAGCAAGGTATTTAGAATTTTAGATACTACCTAGAGCGACACAATCCTCGCATAGTCCAGGTACAAGAACAGGAAAAGACCTGTCGAGTCAATACAGCTGCTTCTTTCCAACAGACACCAGTCAGGTCACTTGAGGGCTCGTCGAAGCTATGCCTTATGGAACGGGGCGGCTAAAGAAGGTACGCGACAAGGTCTTTACGTCGCGCTCCACGGCCCCGGCGGCTCCATCTGCTACCTCTCCATCACCAGGTATGTTAAATGCTGTAGATCCGCAGTGCATCGCATGATCCCCGATAACTTAGATTCTATAGCAGGTGATAAGGTTGTCACAGCATCAGACGTCCCATATCCGGCCACACCCGTCGATCGACCTAGCCCAGGTGTGAATGAGGACCTCCAACTATCGAACGCTGCCCTTTCTAAATCTGAGAAAATTTGGAACCGCGCCTATGATGTCCTTGAGGCCAACCAACCAGACCTTGTCGGTTTGTACATGAAAGCTCTCAGAGAAGTCCTCGGGGGCGAGACTGAAGGGCCTTCCCCTCATGACCTCTTGGATGAGATGCATGATCCCATTCTTCGGAAGGGCTTCATGAAGACAATGGTTCAAAAGGGTCAAGAGAGAATATCAAGCGCCTCCAAGATATCCACAAGGTGGGCGAAATTGCCGACTTCATTCTGTCCTTGAAGGGAATCGTCGGATCGGTAATTCAGAGCGTGCCACAAGCTGCGCCAGCTGCGCTTCCATGGGCCGGCGTTTGCTTCGGGCTAGAAGTAAGAAAATGGGTTGAATGTCAATTTCCCTGGCGTTGCTAATAGTCTGTCCAGATACTTCGCAAGCCCGCCCAAGCGACGAAATCCAACCTTGAAGGTATTACCCATGTCATCTCGAGAATGGATTGGTACTGTGCCTTGACCGAACTTCTCCTGGACAAAAACAACCTTGCCACCAATAATGGTTTCCAAACAGTCCTAGACCAGCTGGAGACCACGATAACCGAGCTCTATAGAACTCTTCTCTTGTATCAGATGAAGAGCGTCTGTTCGTACTATCGCAACCGAGGGACTCGCTTCCTTCGCGACATGGCTAGTCTGGATGATTGGGAAAGCGATATCAACCTCATCAAACAGAATGAAACTACCCTCAGAGGCGATATAGACCAGTACTACCAAGAACACGCAAAGGCTTCTCTGAACAGGCTCGCTGATCACAGTAGTAAGCTAACTAGTGTTCTGGGTAATATTCAACAGGATATTCAGAGCTTCATCTTGCAACAGAAGGTCGCTAGTAGAGATAAGACTGAGTCGGACTGCCGCAGAGACCTTCGCGTCGTCGATCCGGAAGATGATATGAAACGAATCGAGAACAACAAGGATGAACTGCTCGATGACGCGTATGACTGGATATTTGACACACCTGAATACATAATGTTCACTAACTGGGAATATGGCAGGTCCGAATCCCAGCAGCGACAAGTACTCTGGTTAAAAGGGCATGCCGGCACAGGGAAAACAATGTTGATGATCGGACTCATCCACCACCTTTCCAAACAATCTGCCGCTCTAGCACCAGGGCTCTCCTTTTTCTTCTGTCAAGGTACAGATACTAAACTCAACAACGCCACCGCCGTCCTTCGTTCCTTGATTTGGCTTTTACTTCTCCAACAGCCACGTCTTATATCTCATTTGCTACAAAAGTACAAAGATTCAGGTGCCAGTCTCTTCAATGATCCGAATGCCTTTTACGCTTTATCTGCGGTGTTTCAAAGCATGCTAAGTGATCCTGGACTGACACCTGTGGATCTTGCGGTCGACGCACTTGATGAATGTTCGGAAGGGCGGGCGGATCTCATCAAGCTTATTTCCACTACCCTCACTCTGTCCCAGAAGGTAAAATGGCTGCTCTCTAGTCGCCCGGAAGTTTGTCTTGCTGAGCTCGGGTCTCATAAGACTCTGGTAGAGCTAGATACTCAACGTCTTGAAGATCCTGTGAAGGCATACATCGAGCATAAACTCAAAATTCTCAAGGGAAAAGAGGGATACATTAACGATATATTGGCAGAGATTTCTCATGCAGTCCATGAACGAGCAGGAAATACTTTTCTCTGGGTGGCCCTGGCATTTAAAGCCCTCGTGGATGAGCATGGAGAATACGCCGTTGACATTATCTCGGAGATGCCCCCTAGACTATCAGACTTGTACCAGCATATGATGGCTAGGATTGAGAATAGCTATGGAAGAAAGCCACGGGGCTGCAAGAAAGTTTTAAAGGCTGTTTTTCTTGCATTTCGTCCACTCTGCCTCTTTGAGCTCTCTTTAATTACCGGGTTGTCACCTAACCTCACGAGCAACGCCGTTAAAGAATGCGGGTCTTTCGTCACATTAACCTGGCAAACGGTCAACCTAATCCATCAATCTGCTAAAGATTATCTGGGAGAAAAATACACCACTGTGCTTGATCCGGCTGGAGTAGCAAAGGGCCATATAGAAGTTGTCGAGCACTCTCTCAACGCAATATCTTCGTTGGAACGAAACATGTATAATCTCGATTTTGACACCAAGCCAGAGAATATGGCGCCGCCTAATCCGGACCCGTTGGCTCCGGTACAGTACTCTTGTGTTTCATGGGTCGATCATCTATGCTCCCTGAAAGATGTCAACCCCGAGTCCAGTCAAACTATACTGGCCGAAGTGTTGAAATTTCTGAAGAAAGGATTCCTTCGCTGGCTCGAAAGCCTGTCCCTGCTAGGGGAAGTCGATAGGGGGATCCTGTCGTTGAAGAAGCTTGTCCATTTTGTTCAGGTATGTAGTTTAACTTCAATGTTATGATGTTGTCCGGCTACTAAATGCTGCTAGTCCCGAACGGGCGTGAACTCTAGTCTTGTTGATCTTTCAAAAGATGCAGACAGGTTCTTCTTCAGGAATAGAACAATTATCGAACAGGCCCCGTTACAGACACAACTTCCCTCCTACAACTACCCGTGCAGACTCCACTTTCGTCCACCTGAAGCAGTAACCGGGGTTGACCCTTCAGGTGCAGGTCTTTAACTCGTAAATGACCAGTTAACTCGTAAAAATTTTAGTATATAGTTTTCTATATAAACTACACTAAATTAAAGGTACACCTGCTTTTAATGCATTATACTTGGGAAAGCAATGCCAAGGCCCTCCCCTGGTGCAATTATAGCTAATATTTAGACTTTTAATTGCAGCCATAACACCACCACCTAGGCACCCAGCCTACCACCCAGCCTATCTACTAATAGGTTAGTCAGTTTATATACTTAAGTAGGTAGCTAGTCTATATAGCCAGTCTATATGGCAGGTGTGGCAGGCGTGGCAGGTGGTAAGGTAGGTCGGGTATTATATGGGCTAGGTTAATAATATACTATGTTAACCAACCTATGTAGCTAAAAGAAATACTTTTGTTTTGGTGGTAATCTTACTTATTCTAAGGTATATAAATTTTTTTACGAGTTAACTAGTTATTTACGAGTTAAAGACCTGCACCTAAAGGGTCAACCCTGGTTACTGCTTTAGGTGGACGAAAGTGGAGTCTGCACGGGTAGAGTTGTTAGATAAGGTGACCAGTCTACCCTTGCCCCACCCGACCAGTGCGGCCCCACACCGACCAATTAAAACGCTAGATTTAGCCCTATCCAACCAGTGCTAGTTAAATTAAATATTTAATTAAAAAAAAAAATATATTTAAATATAAATATTAAAATTAAATCTTAATTAATTAATAATCGATTAAAAATAAAATTTAAAAAATTTTAATATAAAATTATTTTAAG